>JAMKCH010085565.1:0-155959 GCA_023653785.1 Ophioderma brevispina
AAAAACTAGCCTGAGTTGTTTTGTTCTCTACTACATGTTTTGGACAACATACAAAAGACAAATAAAGACTCACCAGCAGTCTCAACAAATGTTGATATGTTCTGGCTATTGTATTTTATAAGCTCAGTTAGCCATGGTTTTGGCTTGTAGCCATAGCCACGAGCGATCTTGAAACGTGGCATTCTTTCGGGTGTAGGGTAGGGTCAGGGGCCAAGTTTAAGAGCTCAGATGCCAATTAAAGGGAAAGCGGTAAGCAATTAAAGGCATGGGGGACTTTATGCCACCCCCCCCAACTTCAGGGATGAGACCATGATCTCATGAGAGAAGAGCCTGTTCTTTATGCCCAAGTTATGGACAAAAAGCTCTTTGAAAATGATTTCAAGTCAATATTCCATTCTGTATTGTTTGTGGTGTCAATGCAAAGCATATAAAAAGCACAGAATAAATGCAATGCTAAAGTGCGCATTGCGCGAGCAGTTCGAGAGTGACAAAAGCAGGATTATGGTCAAGTCAATCCATCATAGAGTTCCATTCAGTTCAGGGTGCAAAGTAAACTTGGGTGAACGACAGGCCCGTTCATCCGTGGAATGTACTGTACAAGTTCATTAAGAAAAACAGGTGCAGATACATGAAGTTGCAAAGTACATTCATGGGATATACACATTATTTAAGTCACCAATGCTAAAAACATGGTCCAAGAGAAATATCTGCATAGTAGATAAGGTCGACACCACGCTTTGAATTTGGCCCCAGAGCCACAGTAAAATACGGAGAAGCAATCAAGCGAAGGGTCACTTTGAAATTTCCAATTTACTTTAATAAAGGAACAATAGTAATTATATTCCATAAAAAAACATACTAATTGATGTTTGCATATTAAGTAGGAATCCTGGCAACCCATCAGAGTGCAACCAAATAGTATACGCCACTGTAAACACGGGAAAGTGCATCCGCATTGCATTTTCTGCTCCCTTGCGGTACTCAACCACATAATGGATTGCTGCAGCGCCACACTCCAGTGAGGTTGTCTTGCATTTGTTGTCCTTCATTTCTCCACCATTTCAGCATTGTGTCCGTTTTACTGATGGAAGCGTCCTACCAAGTAAGTATGGCTGCCACTTATTGCCCGATGATGGCGAGGACTCTTCTATTGGAGGGCGGGGGAGGAAAATGTGATTTCATGGTCCACAGTTTCTACTCTGGTATTTGAGAGGAGATTGGATGCTCCTGAACATCATCATCTTTCTGGCATATAAACGTCCAATACCATAATTGGAGGCATCTGTCTGAATGCATTGAAGGCTTTGTGAAGTCTGGCCTTGTTAGGACGGGTCTCTTCAGTCAGTGCCTGTTTGAGTTTGGAAGGCCTCTTGACATGATGAAGTCCACTTGACGGCATTGGGGCAGTTTCTTGTAAGAATCCACCAAGGGTGCAGTGATAATTGCGTAGTTGGGTACGAACTTTATTAATAGCGGTAAATCCAGGAAAACTAAGCACCTCCTGACACGTGGGTCAGACTTTAGTTTCACTTGCAAGCCGTTCAGAATTACACTTACTTGATGAACGTTTCTCAACCCAGATAGCAGACACCCCTTCCTATCCAGGATTGGACTTCACTATAGAGGAGCTTTCTGATCTGCCTGAAGACACTGAAACACACCATGGACACCTGGGTCCTCGACAACATCCTGCAGTAATCTGGAAGAATCCACTATTCCATGATCAGTGGTAGAATTTGTAACACATGGGAAACAAACCAGCTGCCTTTTCAACATTCATTCATCATTCCTCTACCAAAGAAAGGTTGACCTCCAACAAACCCCAAACTACAGAGAATCACACTGTCACCACTGGCTCCAAGATCTACAACTCCATGCGGCTCAACAGAATCACTCCTTACATCAGACCCATTCTCAGACGGAACAGAACGGTTTTCGCAAACGGGCCAGATCAACACTACCTCAGATACTTGCCCTCAGAGGATCATAGAAGAGTTGAGAATTTTCAAGAGAAAAAGCTTCAATTGTGTTTGTAGACTTTGCCAAGGCTTTGACAGTGTAAAAAGGGATTGCAATGCTGCAATTCTCGCCAACGACGGTGTCCCAGATGAGACCTGTCAAGGCAATGCCATCATGTAGATAACCCATATAGCTTTTGCAGACCATGGATGGCGGCCACAAAGAGGTCCTAAACAACTACTGGAATCCTCAAGGAAATATCTCTGCTCCCTATCTCTTTGTAGTCGATGTTGATTACATCCCAGACAGGCAGATCTGACATCATGAACGCCAAGGGACTCACCATCAAACCAAGCGTTCTAGACGTTCACCAAAGTCAGTATCTCACAGACCTGACTACGCAGATGATCTTGCTCTAACAGCTGATTTTTGATATGTGGTGCACAAGATCTACTAACATCACTTGGAAATGCTGCAGCCAAAGTCGGCCTACATCTAAATTTCCAGAGATGAGATCTATGACTGTCAATGAGGAAGATGATCATAACCTATCTGCACAACGCTGGTAGCCAACTCAAAAGAGTCGGTCAAGGACTTCAAGTAGCTAGAGGTCCTATGCTTGCCGATCGCTAGACAGACTTCCTGTCACGCCAAGGACAAGCTTGGAATGCCTGCTAAACTACACCACTTATTGCAATCTGGTATCTCCAACTCAAACCAAAGCTGATGAAATCTTTAGAGCCTGTGTAGAGAGCTATTATAGATCTGAGACCTGGACCATGCGAAAACAGCTACATGATCGACTGGATGGTACCTACACCAAGCGTTTATGCGAGTACAAAACATCTCCTGGCGTGGAGCACAAGGGACCAAAGCACAGATAGATATATGGAGAATCCTCAAATTCATCTTCTGTGCCCAAGCCGTGACACGATTTGCCGGTCCACTGTCATCGTGCTAGTGGATCAAAGTATACTCTCAGACGTCACATGTTCGAAGTACAGTGCCAAACACAGGGGTCGTCGCCCTTTAAATACATTGATGTTGATTGATGAGAACATTCAGCATGGATCCTATGACATCCCCAACGTAATGACAAACAGAGAATTTGGCGGCTATATGGTGAACAGCATTTCGGCTACGGCCGTTAGATAGATTAGATAGACGCCACCTCCTTCTTGGTGGTGGGTTGAGGGTAATTGTCAACTGAATTCAGTTTTTCGTCAGGATCTGGTTGAACTTTCCACCTTCCACTTTGTGACCAAAGTAGGTGGACCCACGCCACAAACACATTACAGCTTGGGCTGGCTTGAGTTCCGGCTTTGCCAATCTTAGACAACACATCGTTGACGTGTTTGATGTGATCTTCCCAGGTCCGAGAATAGCAACATAATGATGTCATCTACCTTATACTTTTGCATATCCGGAGCAGTCTTCAAGAATAGAAAAAACCAACCTCTGAAATGTGGCTGTGCTGTTCTTCATGCCAAAAGGCGTAACCTTGTACTGAAAAGGGCCAAATGGCAGTTTGCAAAAAAGGCGGATTTCTCCTTTGCATCTTCACTAAGGGGAACTTGGTAATATATCCTCTAGTCAGATCTATGGTCGAAATGTAAGAAGCATCAACAAGGTCATCTAGAATGTCATCCACCCGAGGGGTAGGCATAGGGGTCAACATGTCATTTGGTTCAACGCACGAAAAATCGGGGCACATCGGTGCTGATTCACTCTTTGGAACACGATAAACTATCGGGAAAAGCTAAGGGGGCTTCTAGACCTTCTATCAGTCCACTACTCAAAAAGCTTGTCAAGTTCATTCTTGCTCAACACGTATCTTCTTGCATGTGGTAGTCTGAGGTTCCTGTCGAACTGGTTTGTATCAAATCGTCACTTTAACAGTGTGTTGCTATTTCCTTGCTAGTGCGACCAGGGAGATCAGAAAATAAATTCTCATGCTTTGAAGAATCCATACCCCTCTTTACGTTGCTCTCATCGAGTCAGTGGGCTGTTGAGTCTCTATAAGTCTGACGTTTGCTGCAAGAAGGAGAATGGACTTTCCGCTTCATCACCCATAGTGACTGGGGCTTGTATTCTTCTTGTGTACTGAAACTCACACTTCAGGCATTCAGCAGTGTCGGGCTGAATAGGACTAAGAGATTGATATTGGAGGATCGGATTCATTTTATGTTGCCCATGTTGAGTCTGTATGTTGTGGGTGACACCTGATCTAAGATGCGATAAGGTCCTGCCAAGTCTTCTCTGCTTTTTGGTGGATGGCAGGGAACCAGAACTAGTTGTCCTTTTGAGAATGTTTTCTCTTTAGCCTTTTAGTTCATACCTGGGATTCTTCTTGTTCTGAACTTGGATAAAGTTCTCTTGAACCACGTCAACCATCTTTGATAGTTTCTCACGCATGTCCATGACATACTGAATGACGTTTTTCCCAGCGGAAGTGGGGCCAGTCCACTCTTCCTTCAGAACATCAAGGGGGACTCGGACAGGTCTTACCATATAGGAGCTCGAAGGGTGAGATCCTGTGCTCTTCTGAGGAACCTTTCTGTTATGCAGAAGCAGATATTAGGGGATGTAGATCCCAGAAGACATCAAAGCTTCTTATGGCGATTGAGCCTTCAGCATGGGCCTTTTAGTGTTGCTTGAAAGCGCTCGACGAGGCCATTTTTTCTCAGGGTTGGTGGTGGTATGGACTACCTTCGAATTCGTTTGAGGCCTAACATAGGAACACACCTCTCCTCATCAGGGTGACATGAAGTTGGTTCCTTGGTCTGGAAAGGAAAATCTCCTTTGGAATTCCAACTATGGAGAGAAGAGATGGGACTCGCTATTTTGATATGGTATTTGCAGTCACCATCGGGCTAGGGGATAGCTGGTCTGGAAACCTGGTTGAGTAGTCAACAGACTAAAATGAAACCTCTCCTGTTGGAGTTCCTAGGCAAGGGCCCACAATAAGCCATCGCTATGCGCTCAAAAGGAACACCAATAATAGGCATAGGCTGCAATGGGGCCTTAGGCTTGCCCACTGCCTACTTGTTACTGACAATTATGGCAGGATTTTACATTAATAGGCTACTTCCCCAAAACACTTCCAGGCCGGAGAAAGATGAGAGGATCAGTCCTTGTCTCTTTCCCCTCCTAGATGTCCAGCCATTGGAAGATCATGGGCTATGGAGGTATTAGTTTCCTTATACTTGGTTGGAACAAACCACCTGCTTGGGCTCTCTCGGGGGGGATTTTCTTCTTGGACTTCCACTTTCTGTGAAGAATGTCATTCTCCCGAAGAAAACACAAGTTGTGCTTATCAACATCGTGGAGAGGGATTGCGCGATCACCTAATCAAGCAAAATGAGGATCCTTCCCTCTGAGCCTTCCTTGAGTTTCATGTGGGTGAGATGCATCCACTTCTGGTCATCTATTCAGATTGTTCTTATTGTTTGCCAGTAGAGTTTAGGGACAGGAGTGCTGATACTGTGTTTACTATCTTCGTTTCATTATTGTTTCAGTTTAAGTCCAATTCTCTGCGTTCGGACTCAAGAGACTTCTTATCTTGTTGTTTGGAGTTCTTTATTCATACTTCTGGATGGTTATAAGTACTTCCTTTCCAAGAGCCTCAATACCCAACAGGAGTCCTACACTTAAGTCTTGTACAACACCAAACTTCAAGATCGCCAGTGTAGTATTCGCAATCTACATGAATGACTGCCATTGAGAGTTCACGAGTAGTAAACAACCTGTGACATTAGCTGTATTGGCGATGTATGTAATATTGGTTTGTTTCTTTTCCACAAACCTCTGGTGGACTATGGCTTGTTGGCAAGTTGGTCAAGTAGGACACAAGCCTTCTAACCAAGTCCCTTCTACATGCTAACAATGTTTGACGGTAAGGCGACCTCACCAAGGATAGAATGGTTTGGACTGCGCCATGGCTGCACACTGCTTTGCGATACTCGGCCTTTCTGATGGAACTTAAAATTCAATGTCAGACACGCAAGCCGTTAAGCGGGGGGGGGGGTGCGTGGGTTAAAGTTGCGGTCGCACCACCCCCCCCCAAAAAAAATTCCACAAAAGGGGGATAAAAGGGGTTTAAAAAAAAAGAAAAAAAGGCGCAAATATTTAGAGAAAATATGACAAAAAGTTCCACGTTTTGGTGATGACATGTTCAAAACGTCCCCCCAAAAAACGGACCATTTAGGGGGTTGAGGTCATTTTCCAAAAAAAGGTCAAACTTTTCGAGGACTCGCACCCCCCGTAAAAAAATCCTGCGTACGGCCCTGCAGACCGGTCACTCGTTGTAGAGGTTGAGGGCTTAGTGGCATTGTTACTTGGTTGAGCAAATCTTCCCCACCGGTTGCCTTCTGGTTTTGGTAGTGTAACCTTTGGTAACCAGCGATGATTTCTTGGAGATTTCATCGTACCACTTCGTGCCACCCATATTCTCGATGTGTACATCAGCAGCTGATGCTACTGTCACCGGAACAGTCGTAAGGTCTTCGTTGAGGTACACCCTTAGTTCCTATGAAGCTTTGTATATAATGGTCTGCAATGATCATTCATCCTGCCCTAGGATTTTTACGGTCAACCCCAGCTTTCTCTATCCACTTTCCCAAACAATTTTACTGTCTCCCACGAAACCGGATAAAGTAATCGAAACAATTTTCATTGTGAGATATGTGCAATATTTTGAAAATTACTGATAAAAACAATCTTTAAAATGATTATCACATGCAGCATTTGTCACTTTCTCCTGTCCATCAAAAAAATCAATATTCCTTTTAAATTCTTTTGTTTTCTATGGATTTTAACACAATTTTTTTATCTCTTTCTCCCAAAGTACTCTGGCGACTTTGTCCTGTTTTGTGGGAGCAGGTTTATTATTATTTTTCTAGCTGATGGTACATTCAATCATGGACTGTTGCTGCTCTTTAAGGACTTCTAAACTTGCGTTCTGTAGGTGTCTGCATTTATTTCATACTTATGCAAGATAGCAAGCCTCCTTCAAGGATGGGTAGTGATTCCACTTGTCCTTGCTTAAAGATTGGTAATGCCCCCTTGCTTTGTCTGTGCTAAGTTGGCCCATGAGATAGGAAACCCCTGTTGTCTTCTTCTGGCCATTTGTTTATGGTTGCCACCCTCTCAAAACACTCAAAGAAGTATGTGTATGTCTTCCCCCATCATTTAAACTTTTGTGTCATCGTTGATGACTTGCCTGCACATGTGTCGTGATTGTGTTGTTCGCTTTAGGATCAGAAGCATTAAGTATTTCTATTTCATGCCTTCGCTGGGCCTCTGCTTCCTCCCTTCTTCTTGTTGCTGCTTCTCCCTTTGCTGCAAACGCTCCTTGCTCTAAATGCTCATTTCTTTTTCTTGATCTAATTGTTGTTTTTCAAGCTTCATCTGTCTTTTGCCATTCTATTTCTTCAAGCCTTATCTTGAACAGTTGCTCGTGACATAGTAGCTTAGCTAACTCGGCATCAGTGTCTTGGGTTCATCATTCACTCATGATTGGTTTGCAAGAATATATTGATAAGATTATCATGACAATATACCTGTAAAAAAATGAATGGACCCTACCAGTTTGCTTACTCATGTACATAACTCACGCTGTTGACCGTCAAATTTTAGCCAAACTCACTGTTCAGTTGGTCACTGGTTCAATCTTAGTCCAGTAGTTCAAGCGTAGAATTTCTCTTCACCTCATCAGCATTGATGATATCAGGAATATAACTCAGATCTAATAGCCTTGAAAAATATCAGAATCCTCCAGTCTCAGAATCATAAATCCGCATTTCATTAGGCTCTGCACACTTGATATTTAGTTTCTTGTTGCCGGCCGGGTCGGATTTGGCGCCGGGTCAAATATTTCATTATGTTGTTAACTATTCATTATTTGTAAATCAATGACTTCGACTCGAAATTTCCTCTTATCAAAGTCCTGTTTTGTCCGAATATATCGCTTCACATTATTTTCACAGTTTTATTTTATCAAACAATTTTTGTTATTATCAAACCCTTACACTCGCCCATGAAATAGCCAAAATATACACATTGAAATATATCTGCAGTATATGACCTAATTTTCATGATTTTATGTCTTTTTTTCGTGCAATGGCCCTTCACATGCAGCTCCCCAAAGGGAAATTAGCAGTGGAGTATTAGAGAGTTCTTAACTTTGAGGGTCATGGGGTAGTTAGTTCTCAATATGTCCATTGTGGGCTTGGTATAGGATGATATTGAGCCACCCCATAATGCATTGCAATTGCTTATATTGTACAGTAAAAAACATATTAGACTTCAAGATAGATGTTAATTTAGGACCACAATCCATTTCATGAATCATGCTAAAAAATACAAAAGTACTTATGCTTTGTGGTCTAGAAAGTCAGATGTTTTTTTATGTGTTAAGAATATAAATTTTTTCTGTGTTCAGCATACCTTATTGAGGTGAAATTTCCCCAACCAACCGGTGCATTTTGAGATGGCGCTCAATACATCCTCTGGCCATGTGGCTGTAGTAGGGGATTGTTTAAAGGCAGTGTAAAAATTAAATGATTGGAACCTTTTTCAACTTGACATTTCGGGTAAACCGTACTGAATTCAGACCCGGGTAATTAAAGGTCGGGCGGGTACCCGATGCCCGCCCGAATAGTCCCAGAGCCCCTAGTACCGTAGTTGATGCCCGTAAGTATTGTTAATGTCCAATGAAGTATACAACTATTTACGAATTGCACTTTGTATAACATGTATGATCGGTCTGAGGTCAAACAATTGAAGTATTTTTGTTTTTTGTCAGTTGTCAAATCGTGAATGTGCATGCCATGGTGGTGCAGAATTCGTCTACCTCATTCACCTTGTCATTTTTGAGACCGCCTTTATTTTTTTTGTGTCTACTAACTCTACCCTTGAGTGGTAGTGGAGGGAGCGATCATACATTTGTTTAAAAAAGCTGAACCAACCAAGAGCACTGGTATTAATTTGTAGGTTTTCTTTTTTTTTTCAAATCTTCTTTAACTGTTCTGAGTGACATGCATGACTGACTGCTCTTGACAATGCAAGCATCAATCTTTCAATGCAAATTGAAATGCCTGGTTCTTGTTGTGGTCGTGGCGTAGCCATGGGGGGCAGCCTCCCCCCGTGGGGATCTTGCCCCCCTTGAAAAATAGTGATTTCATGGGCCATATACTATACTAACAAATTTTAATATTGCTTGCCCCCCCCCTGAAAATATATGTGCCCACCTTTGTTGGGCCCCTGAAAAAGCTGGCTACGCCACTGGTTGGGTAAAATCATACACAAACTGTCCGAGTCAGAACTACAGGTGTCAGAATTGTGTTTTTGGCTAAATGATCGTAGGAAACAATTAAAAAACATAACCCAAGGTTGAATTACATTTTTAGTTGGATTCTTCTTTTTTTTCAAAGTCAACATGTCCTCCAAATTTTAGGATACGGTTTGTGCAAATATGATATTGCATAGAGGCATTCCGTTTTCTTTTTTGTCATTTGTTTTTCATGTTTGTGGGAAATCTGCGGCCGAGCTGTCAAAAACTTGTTGCCAATTGAGGAAACCTATCTCGGGGGTGGGGGTAGGGGGTATGTGGAATACAATTTTTGTCACAATCCGTTATTCATCAAATTGTAATCTGAAGTGGGCCTCTGTCTGCAATTTCGTTCAGAATATATTTTTTTGATAACATTGAAGTCTGGACAAACGTACGGCACTCCCAAATCTAAATATTTAGCTTTAGATGACATTTTATTTAAAAAGTGTGTACCAGTCCCAAAAATGGATATGAAACATATTTACCATGTATAGAGGAAGAACTATTGCCTTTTTTGCTATTTGAACCACTCAAACATAGTTGTTATGTCCAATTGAAAGTCGATAATGATTGACACAATATAATGATAATAATCCTCGCTCGACGTCGCAAATTTCAAAATCTCTAACAAAAACTAAATCAAGTGTGCAAGGCCTTAGCTCTGATAATCATGATCATCTCTCATCTCAATCAGCTCTGAAATTAACATCAGTTATAAAATGCCCGGATTGATTTCATGAAAAAAAAAAAGAAATTAGAATTGTTCTAATTCCATATCTCCTTGCTTGGAAACACACCAAATCCAACATACAGTACACAGCCGTTAAAATACTATTAGCTTGTGGTGCACAAAAAGTTCACTCCAAGTTCACACAAGTGGTATGTTATTCATGATACATTCATGAATTTAACTAGCCTCGGGGGGTAGGACACGATCTCAGTCGATCTGCTCGATTTGGGCATTGGGGATTTCCAAACGGTAATTTGGGGAACTGCTACGTGCATTTACTATGGCAGTCTCGGTCCCAGTGACATTACAAATTCATCTCTTAAACCTTTGTTCAAAAGATCTTAGTAATATCATGATAATTTAAGTAAAAATTATTAATATCAAAATCCGTCGAGGTTAGTGGATTAACCTCGCTGCAAAACAGTGAAATTTCCAATAACGGTCATTTAGATTTAAATATTCGTGACCAGGCAGGCCTAGTCTTTAGTCAAGTCTGTGTGTAACCGTTCGATATGCGTAAGAGCGCCCTCCTAGCGTTAAGTCTTTGAAACAGACTAGCACCCGGAAGTTGATGCAGTTTTGAATTCGCTGTTGCTGTTAGGTTGGCATGTCCTACCCCCCTGACTAGCCTAGAGCTAACTAGCCAAATATCCATCCCCGCGGAAGTATGTCTCTTCTGTCATAAATAGCTATAATTACCTGCTTGAATTGGACGCATATAAGGCCAAAATTGCAAGCTTGATTGAAAGTAGATTTACTAGAAGCTAGTAATTAGAAATGCAACGAGATTTCTTTTCGTCCATAGTTTTGTAACTCGCGCCGCCTTGGATTTGGGATGAACGAGAGGACGACCTCACACTGTCTACGTGACCACAATGCTTTGCGGCCAGGGGAATTTCCAAAGCCGTTGACGCTTTGCAGGATGAGCAAACACTACGGTAAATTTGGAAACGTGACGGAATTACGCCATTTCCGCACTAAAAAATAGCGGATACAAACCGTACAGTGATGTGTCTTCGTTATCATATACATTTGCCCTATTTTTCACCCTACCCGTATAATGAGTCTGTACGTAGCTTAGATTGGTAATTTTACTTCCGCATTCCCGCGGCACCAACGACCCCCGGGCCAACGACAGTCTACAACAAGCGGTCCCAACAAAGATCAAAGAGTAAGGAAATTGTTTACAATGTTGCAATCTTATACAGCTATGTGGAATATTAAGCAGTTTCCCATTTTTAGAGTAAAAAAGTGTGTTTTCATTATTCCTACACCAACTATACATGTTAGCTATTATTTCGAAATGGAGCAGAATTCGGCAGTTATTTCGCTCAGACGGTTGGTATGAAGCGCAGATCGACGGGTTGTCATGGAAGTGGCAAGCACATAATAGTTATACATGGATAGTAAATTGCCGTTTGCTAGGTTCCGCATATTTCACCTCCCCGCCAAAGGAAATTCTGAACCATCAGATTTGGCATGCCTGTTTGGCACGCATTACAACATTTACGTGACTGCAATGACATACAATTCTTACCCATACCACAAAATTTTATTTATAAACAGACACATTCAGAAATGTTTTAAAACTTGCCACTGGGTTTCAAAAGTATTATTACACCATATTTAACTCATACAGCTTATCTTCATGTCTGAAGTCCACTGTTTACTGAACGTTGTACATGTACCTATATGCTTTATTCATCTCAGCCTATAGGTAATTATTTAATGTGTATTTTTGTCTTGTTTCATGTAAAGCACACAACTTAAGTTCGGTAACCAAATAGAGGCAACAGAAGAAATGGAACGGCAGCAGTCCAGAACATCTAATCCATCTTAACATTCACAGCTACACAACCTATGGGTATATAAAGACTCTTCAGTTTTCGTGAACCGAGAATTACAAGGTTGTAACTGACATTTTGGGATGTGGGCGTTTTGAACTATTTAAAGCAAAAGAAATTTACCGGAAGTGGGGCATTTAAACAAATTTACATTTAGAAAACCTTAACTAATTATATATTATTTTACAGCTTAGCAAATGTTAATTTCAAAACTATTGTTATCTCACCAAACCAAAGATGTCAGTTAGAACCTTGTAATTCTCGTTTTTTCTCTCTGAATATACTAAAAATTAACTTCTTCAGATGTTTTATTACACACATTGCTGGGAATTCACTAAAGTTGCTTAGAACTATCCTTTAGGAATGAATCATACGGGGTACCCTGTACAAGAGGTCAATGTCATCTTGGGGTCATTTGCAGTTTGGTTTCAACTAAATCGCATTCCATAAAACCATTCCATTAAAGGGATACAATGGCATGAAAAAATATTCAGACGTAATGAAATGGACCCAAGGTTACAGAAATCATCTTCCACAAATTTCACAACAATTTGGGTGTTTATATTTTGCAAAAAGGGAAAAGTAACTAATATTATTTTCCTTCTAAACTTCTCAGCCAGGGATGCTGACATTGCCAGAATTTTGTCAAACTTGAAACGCGTGCAGTCATCAACTCACAGACTATTGTTATTGTATGTGCTAATCCTGGCTAATCCACCTTTCACTTGTCAGATTATTGATCTACAAGCCTGAAGTTCAATGTCTGAAACCAGGTCTGAATGCTTTTGAATTGTGTCACAAAACATGCTAGATACACTGTAAATTCTGGCAGGGGTGTCAACACCTTAATTTATTGTTTTTACAGAATGTAAACATCCAAATTGTTTTCAGATATCTGGAAGTGATTTCATTAAGGGTCCATTTCATTATGTCTGAATATTTTTCATGCCACTGTCTCCCTTTAATCCCTTGGAGCTGGCCTGAATGGGGTTTGGTACAATTTCGGACCCTACTTTTGAGACCCCACTTTTGAGACACCACTTTTAAAATTCACCAATTCATTCTAAATAATGTTTGAATAATGTGTATGAAATATCAGCTAAAAGTAGTAGATATTAGGCTGAAATTTGATTTTTGAACATCAAATAAAAACATACAAGATCATCCTCGTCCTGTACAATACTAACATGTTGTAAGTAAATTCTCAAATTTTAAGGGAATAACAACTAAATAGTAAGCTGTGAAAAGATGAGTAGTTACGAAAGAGTTATGGAGAGCTTTACCATCTGCAATAAATGTTCTGCATAATTACCTTGATTTCATACAAATATTTAATTATCCTAATGACTGAAACGTGCACATTGATTTAATGACTGTTGATTAATAACTTTTCACTTGATTTGTAAACTTTGTAAATAGGCTTATACCAGTACTAAACTCAGTAACATAACTTGTCCATAACCCCTCAAATGGGAAAAGGAAATAGAGAAAAAAACATTTCATCAGTCTAATCAAGATACAGGATTATACTGACGAAAGAGTGGCTTATTTAAGCTGGAAATTTTAGGTCAAATCAAAAGGCTTATAATGCAAATATTAGCTATTAAAATTTGTATTCTCTTAATTCCAATAAGATATAAAAGAAAGTCTATTAAAGATTTTTTTTTATTAGGGACAACATTTTATAAAAACCTTGAAACACAAATCTTTATGAGTGAATTTTAGATCCATTATATTTGAATTTTAAGTCTTTTAGTAAAGTTTGCCGGTAATATAAGTCTTGGGAATTTGAGCAGAGAAAAAACTGTTGAAATTATGAAATGCTTTATCAACATGAAATCCCTCTGTGAAAAAGGTTTTATTAAGAATTGTTGACAATGGCACTCTCATAAACAGAGAGGTTGAAACAATAGGTGGAAGATCTAAATAATTAAGATTGAAATTTTTAATCGTATAGATTTAAATTCAATCCAAATTTGATTTAAATCAAGTTTTGGATCTTTTCCTAGGTCCAATCCATTAGATTACGTTTCATTCTTTTATTTTAAGGGAGCATGTTTTAGGAATGTAATGCTCTGATAAAAAAAAAGTAAACTAAATTAAATATATGTCAATTAATTTCGATGGTTACGGACAAACTCATTGCGCTCCCTAGCACGACGCATTTAAAATGACTTAGACTGGTACTGAGGATTTTTAAAAATACCCCAAACCTATTCTAATTTAAGCAAGCAGCTGGGAACCTTGCTAACCTTAAATTGGTTTTATGGAATAAGTTTAGGGAGGAACTAGGTTTAGAATCCATCTAGGCTTAGATTGGTTTTATGGAATTTAGTCCTGGTGTTTAAAATGGTGTTCATGACACTAATGATTAAGACGTCTTAGTTTACGTTTAAAATTTTAAACACAAGAATGGTGTTCGTATTTGTAATTTTGTAAATTTGTTCGCGTTACAGTCTGATAATAAATATTGCCAATATCGGCCTCAGAAGATCGAAACGGATCACATTTAAAAATACACTTTGGCATTCTAATACCATGTATTTAAGAAAGTCTACATGAGATCTTGATCTACGTGTAAAATTTGGAGTACGAATGGTGCCGAACTGCCGATGTCTTTTTTTTAATTGGTGTGCGTTACAGTCCGATAATAAGATCTTTTAGTGCATAAGTTTGCTCTTTTATTCAAATACGTCGAAGTGTATTGACGTTGTTTAAACCTAATACTCATGAACATTTTAGTGTACTAATGTACTTCCAGAGTATTCCACCAGTGACAATTAGACTACGCATCTACTTTCGAAATTAATGGTATTTGTTGCACTTTATATCCACTGCAGATACAACAGAGGGCAGGCAAAGTGTAAGCCCACTAACACCGGAACCTGTAGCAAGCGCTGGATTTGGATCAAGTATTACATTTTTTTTCATTTGAAAGAGATTCCAAATAATGATAATATCAATCAATATCATATATATTTACTTCAACAAATTAATAATGCAAAAATGTAAGAATCATACAAAGCTATACAAGAAACAAAATAAACGGTACAACCGAATGTAAATAAATACAACAGTGTTTAAAATAAGTGAATGGTAGATTTTCCTGAGGTAGTAAAGTTTTTACACTAATATATAAAAATATAACATCAACAACTATGAACCAATGACGGAGCCGGCAAAAAGAAATTTCAACATATTCATTTAGTATATTTTCAAGGGCATTAGGATCTTCAGGTCCCCATTCACATCACATATGGGGAACTTTAGGTCATCATGTGTCCATGTTTATCCAACTATAAGGAATTTCCTTGTTGGGTTGCCCATTGATATATGTGTCCATGTTTATCCAACTATAAGGAATTTCCTTGTTGGGTTGCCCATTGATAGATCTGAGTCTTTGGAATACAAATCAAACTACGCATTAACCGAAAAATAAGTCGCTTAGTGGTAGACTACACAACGTGGAGATAAGCTATAAACAAAAGTAATTTGTGCGTTGTATAAACATGATAAACCAAATTTTGACTGCTCCTTTTTCGGAGAATGATAAGACATTTTCCGTCGATGATATACTAGGGGCATTTTTCCTAGATCTTCCATCACATAAATGTATAATTTCAAGAATTTTAATTGCCAGTAATATCATACATAATCACAGCTTATCAAGATTTTTAATATTTATAAACAAAAACCAACAGATCCCGCTCCTGACACTCCAGATGGAAACAGATCTGCTGCCAATAGCATGGGAAATCCGGAATGTGAGTTAATTCTAAAGATAAATCCATCTAATGTTTACTAGGTGCTGAAATATCCGAGGTGTCTCCTTATGTCTTTATTGAAATAAATAAAACTGTGTCTGTAATTGGTGAACAAACCAATGCAATTCAAAAGTTGAGAGGGCACTAATTTTCAAGGTAATTTAGCTATACTGTAGGCCATGATACGTTCGCGATTTAACGATCTTTCCGTGCTACAGCGCTGGGGATGACTTACTTCCTTCACTATTTTTTAAAATTATTATGTAAACCAGGAAAAACTGTATCCCCAAACGAAAAGAGTGCACATTATTTAGAAAAATGAATAAAATGTCAACTCGATTTACTTCCGGAATGTCAGTGACCAATACCAATATATACACGTAAACGCAAGCGAACAATAGAGCTAATGATATTCAACGCATAACCGACCTAAAACACTTCGGATCTTTTTCTGAACAGGGTATGCAGGTCCATTGTTGAAAAGATTTCAAGCTATTTATTTAAATAGCTTCAAACACCTTAAAAGGTGTTATCACTTCCCCGTATTGAGCTCTAGTATCTGTTCATAACCTAAGGGGCAACATACTTACCTCGCTCATGATTTTAAAAATGTGGGTCGCTGAATACCGTTGCCTTTCTTGGTAAATTGAATAGAAATAGGGTTTTAAAGACAATAACTTGCGGATTTAGGTTATGCACAATTTAGGTCAGCCCTTGCCATGGGCTTTTTCTTTCATGAATGTTGTCCCTTTACATTTTCTTTTCGAAAAAAAATTATTAATCATGTGGTGAAAATTAATTGAACACACAGTAGAATCTCAAGATTTCTTTTATCGCGAACGAGGAAAGAACTTACACCAATGCGGCAAGACATATTAACATTCGACATCTGTTCGACTGCATGCACAATAACAATGGACGAGATGTAAAAGAATGTGAAGTGTTTTCCGGGCCGATTATTGAATATCATTAGCTTTTATTTATTTACATATCTGGCTAAAATACAGCAAAATACATAGTATGCAGAGCATAAATAAGAGTGAGAAAGAAGATAAAATCATAAAACCATTGACCCAGTGGGCTAGCCAGGAGAAATCAGGAGCAACGGATCACTATCACCCACTGAAACAATAAAACTTAAAACATATATATTATTGCACACGTTATCAGAGAATTACATGAATATAAAATACAATTACAATAAAATTTAAGAGTCCAGCTCCAGCTCTTCAGTGCACATTTGAAACAGATGAGTTTAAGGTGGTACTTGAACAGTTGATAGAATTTATGTTGGTTAAAATAAATTTATCCCTGACAGAAATTGGAAGCGCAGCCCAAAGTCGAGGGAAATTTGCACTGATCAGGGGCGGATCCAGGATTTGAAAAACGTCAAAATTACCGGGGGCTGAAAGGCTAAACTTGTCCAAAATGGGCTGATTTTGCAAGATTTTGCAGAATTACAGGAGGCGCGTGCCCCCTCCGCCCCCTCCTTAGATCCGCGCCTGCTGATGGTGTATTCATAGCTGTCAGTTGTTGGTATAATACGGTCATTAAAATGAAGGTTGTCGGAGTGACGAACATTGACAGTCCAGTTGCCAAAACAAAAACAGCGGAATTTAAAATACAATTGCAAGCAAAACAAATTGACAAATATTTTCTTCTGCTAGACAAATCCATGAGTTTGAACTGAATTAAACGATCCCTGTAAGATTGCCCCAAATGTGACCCAAATTGAATCTTGTGAACGATACAAAGTTAGCAGGATTTTTGGGGTATTGTTTACCAACAACAGTTTTTAGAGAACCAATTAGTTGCACTTTTTTGTTACATTGGATACATGTTCGTTCCAAGATAGATCGGTTGATCCCTGAACCCCGAGGAGACGTAGGCTGGAGGCTTCTGAGAGCTGTGTATTTGAAACAAAATAAACGGGTATTGGTTTGGATTTGCGACGACATATAGACATTAATTGACATTTCTGTGGATTTAACTGCAAAGCATTGTTCTCTGACCACCAATCGAGTGTATTCAAATCATTTTGGAGAATTACTTCATCAGAGTGATTGTTAATCGTGCGTGAAATAAAATTATCACCAGCATACTGGTTAACGTTGGAAATTAAGTGGAGGTGAAGATCGTTTGTGTAAATGTTAAAAAGCAGTGGCCCAAGACAGAGCCCTAGGGCACACCAGATAACACCAAAACAAAATCATAATTATGTGACTTATGGTAGGAACATCAAGTTCAGGTGATGTGATCTCCCTGACATCAGAATTTATAAAATAACTGGCAAACAGCTGGTTGAAGCCATTAGCTATAACTGAAGGATTAGATGTCTGGGCGCCATCAATAACAAAAGAACGAGAATCTGGTTCAGCACGTTGGGAGCGAACAAAAGACCAAAAGCTCTTCAAATTATCATTCTTTGCAAATTTGGCTTCCCAGTGTGAATTATAAGCCTGTTTTTAGCATTATGAAAATTTATTATTTAAAACACGGTACGCATCCCAGTCAGTTTGGTTACCAGTTCGCTTAGCTGTGAGGTAAGCTGTTTTTAGTACTTAAAGGGACATAAAATAATGGCATGAAAAAAATTAACATAATGAAAAGGACCCTTACTGAAATCACTTCCACGAGTTTGAAAACAATGTGGATGTTTACATTCTGTAAAACGTAAAAACCAGCCCCGCCAAGCACGTCACCTCCGGGGTGGGACCTGGTGGCAGTTTGTGGCAATTTCTGGAACAGAAAAGCGAGGTGTTCACATCCCTGACAGAATTTACAGTGTATCTAGCATGTTTTTGCGACACAATTCAAAAACATTCCGACCAGGATTCAAGCATTGTACTTTAGGATTGTAGTAAGATATCGATCTGGCAAGTGAACGATGGATTAGCCGGGATTAGCACATATACAATAGCAATGGTCTGTGAGCTGATGACAACATGCTTTTCAAGTTTGGTAAATGCTGGCAATAATGTCAGCATCCTTGTTCCAGAAATTGCCACAAACTGCCACCTCAACCTCCCCACCCCTGGAACTCATCCTGTTTTTACTGTTTTTACAGAATGTAAACATCCAAATTGTTTCAAAATCGTGGAAGTGATTTCAGTAAGGGTCCTTTTCATTATGTCGATTTTTTCATGCAATTATGCCCTTTTAAGCGCGTTAGGTCTCTTGAGAACCATGGTTTGAATTTGCATTTTTTTCGTAACTTTGGGAATAGATCTATTGATATATGAGAAAAAAAGTCTCTGTGAAAGAGTTCATAACCTGATCAATGGGCCAGTCATTATGAAAAACATTATCCCAGTCTATATTTACAATGAAATCATTTAATGTATGAACATCAGCGCGGTCATATTGATAAAAAGTTCTGCGGAGATTTGGCAGTCTTTGAGGTTTGCCTCTAAAGGTGAAAATTACCATATTATGGTCTGCAGATGGAGTTAACCTTCAGTCTCTTGAACATCGTAAACTTGATCGGAGCTTGTAGAAAAGACAAGATCAATCATGGATGGTGAGCCAACATCAGGAATCCGGGTGTACTCGGTAACAAGCTGAACCAGAAACATCTGAGATGGCATTGAGCTTAATATCGAAGTATGTACTATTGCGTATGTCACGAGTGGATGCAAAATCAACATTAAAGTCACCAAGGAACAGGGTACCAGTAAAACGCTCAGGATGAAAGTTTGCAAGAATCTCCTCAAGACAATCAAGGGCTTCCATGTCTTTGGGTTTTGGACGTTAAAACACTCCACATAATGCTAATTGATGTCCATATTGATTGAGCTGTAGTTTGAGAGCAGCTGTGTGACGGAGTAAGTTCAATCGGGTCCAGAGATGGGGTAATGGCTATCAAGACCCCACCACCATTTGTATTGCGATCATTTCTAAAGATGGTAAAGTTACCAAGTATAGATGCACTTGGCAGATGGGAATCAAGCCATGTTTCGGTGATACCAACAATCTGGAAACCACGTGTATAAACGTTTGTAAGTCTAAAAGCTTGTTTTTCACACTGCGGGCATTCAAAAGGAGACCTTGAATACCATGAGTGACATGCAACGTTGACTATCAGATTTAGGTAAGTTTAAATCTGGTTCAGGGTTCGGTTCAATATCTCCAGAAAGGAGTAGGATTGAAATGAGGCAACATGATTAGCATAGTATGTTGCTCGAAGTTGTAAGCTGGATTGGCCTTGCCAGTGGTGAGCATGGTGCAGAATTCTGCAGGCAGGTAAGCTTAACTAAGTTGTCAAGTAAATCAGAATCATATTATGTAGTTCACAGTGATAATGGATGTCACCAACCACCATATCAGCAGGTCATTGTAGCTGAATGTTTTAGTTTCCATCCTACCTGATTTTGATAAGACTTGAACTTGAACTTAGTTGTCAGGTGAAGGGTTTCAAGGATGTTAATTAGCACCACACATACCAGCCACCCCCACTACTGGCGGCCATCTTATCATTGTTCGCTTGAGCATGTTGAGGTCATGTATATCCATTGGTCACTGATATTCTGGAAGTAAAATTGAGTTGACATTTTATTCATTTTTCTAAATAATGTGCACTCTTTTCATGTGGGGACACAGCTTTCCTGGTTAAGATAATATTGTTTTAATTTTATTGAAGGAAATAAGTAATCCCCAGGTCTGTAGCACGAAAATTTAATTAAAAGGCCAACATTGTATCCTGTACCATGGCCTACTAGGGCATGCTTAGACACCAAAAACATTTTATGTATTAAAGAATAGGTCCAACATTTTTTTGGCGCCACAAAGGCAAATGAGGAGGCAATTGTATTTCATATCTTCGTTTATTCCAATCGCTAAACACATTTTGGTACAATTAAAATTCATTGCATTTATCAATAAGAAACGGGGACACCGGGGTCCCAGACGGGATATTTTTTCCGTAATTGTAGTTAACTTGTGAAAGTACACTTTGCGTTGCGTCTATTTCACTTAAACAAAATTCTAAATAAATTCAATTTTCAAAATTGAGCAGAATGGGGGTTCAAACCTGCGACAAGCAGAGATTAAGAAGCATTCTTAAAAAGTATGCTAGCAATCAATCAATCAATCAATTAAATTTATATAGCGCCAAAATAAAAAAATTGTACTAAGGCGCTGAAACACAAACAGTATATAATAACAATGATTTGAGAAGTTTATTGAATGAGGTTATGGATGCAGCATTTTTTATGTCATCTGGAAGAATGTTCCACATTTTGGGACCGGTGTGAAAGCAGATATAGTCCGGTGATAGCCTGTTTATCCCTGTAAACAACCAAAGCAAACATTTAAGCAAAAATAACGTTTAACCTTTGAAGAAAAAATCTTTTCTGAATGTAGGGTTTTTATTGACTCACACTGTATACGCATGAGTCTGCCTTTATTCCGTGAAGGTTTATATTGAATTAAAATCCCAACAACGCCAACAAATCCCTTGCTCTGGTACTGGTTTACAAAGCACTTCACAATCAAACACCAAGCTATACCGTGTGTCCCAAAAAACGCAACACTTGGTGGCAGGCGCCATAAGTTTTGAACAAAAGCACGTGACTACTTATTCTTTGTTGTAAGGTAAGATATGACTGTCAGCTAATGTCCCCGAAAAGTTCATAAAGGTAGAGTCAATATTTTTTAAGATATGACCCCAGAAATCAAGTAACCTGCAGGACCCATTTAACCAAATTGAGGCGCTATTAACTACAAATACGGCACTCTATGTGTTGCGGCTAGAACCACCAATATGAATCTCTTAGTCCAACCACCATTTTCCCCTTTTTTAAAAGACAGGTGCTGCAACAAATATTAACATAAGAATGTTTCCATTCAGCTAAAAACACGCATTTAACACACTTAAAAGATTGAATTAGGAATGTATGATCAAAGTTGCGGTCGCACCACCCCCCCCCAAAAAAAATTCCACAAAAGGGGGATAAAAGGGGTTTAAAAAAAAAGAAAAAAAGGCGCAAATATTTAGAGAAAATATGACAAAAAGTTCCACGTTTTGGTGATGACATGTTCAAAACGTCCCCCCAAAAAACGGACCATTTAGGGGGTTGAGGTCATTTTCCAAAAAAAGGTCAAACTTTTCGAGGACTCGCACCCCCCGTAAAAAAATCCTGCGTACGGCCCTGCAGACCGGTCACTCGTTGTAGAGGTTGAGGGCTTAGTGGCATTGTTACTTGTTGAGCAATCTGTCCTCCACCGTTTTGCCTTCTGTTTTGTAGTGTAACCTTTGGTACCAGCAGATGATTATGGAGGGATTTCATAGTACCACTTTCGGTGCCAAACACATATTCTCGATGTGTACATCAGCAGGACGGTGATGCTATTTCACGAACAGTCGTAAGGTCTTTTTCTTTGAGGTACACCCGTAGTTCCTTAGGAAGCTGTGGTATATAACTGGGTCTGCAATGATCAATTCAGCCATGCCCGTAGGATCTTTACGATCAACCCCAGGATCTGATGCCCACTTCCCCAAAAACAATGGACCTGCTCCACGAAAAACCCGGATTAAAGTCGAACAATTTTTCATTTTTGAGATATTGGCATATTTGAAATGCTGAGTGAGAAAACAAGCTTTAAAATGCATTGGTATAACATGAAGCATTGCACTTTCTTTGGTTCCATCAAAAAAATCAATATATGCCTTTAAATCTTTTGTTTTTCTGATTGAGTTTACACAATTTTATGATCTTCTTTCTCCTAAGTACTCTGGCGACTGTCCTGGTTTTTTTGTGGGAAGCAGGTTTTATTATTATTTTTTACAGCTGAGTGGTACATTCAAACATGGAATGTTGCTGCTCTTTAATGTTGACTTCTAAACTTGCGTCTGTAGGTTTCTGCATTTATTTCATACTTATGCAAGATAGCATCCTTCAAGGATGGGTAGTGATTCCACTTGTCCTTGCTTAAAGATGGGTTCATGCCTCCCTTGCTTTGTCTGTGCTAAGTTGGGCCATGAGATAGGGAAACCCATTGTGTCTTCTGGCCATTTTGTTTATGGTTGCCACCATCTCAAAAACACCTCCAAGAGATGTGTATGTTCTTCCCCATCATTAAACTTGGGTCTTGATAGAGGACTTGCCGGCACATGTGGTCGTGTGATTGTGTGTGAGCTTTTAGGATCAGGAAGCTTTCAGTTTAAAGGCATTTTCTATTTCATGCCTTCGATTTGGGCCCTATGGTTCCTCCCTGCTCTTGTTGCTTCTCCATTTGCATGCAAACGCTCTTGCTCTAAATGCATCATTTCTTTTCTTGATCTAAATTGTTGTTTTTCAAGCTTCATTCGTCTTTTCTTTATCTGTCTTAAGCCTTATCTTGAAACAGTTGATGGGACGATAGTAGATAGCTTAACTCGGCATCGTGTCCTTTGGGTTCATCAATGTCAATCATGATTGGTTTGCAAGAATATATTGATAGATTATTCAATGAAAATATAAACCTGTTAAAAAATGAAGGATCCTCCCAGTGCCTGAATTCATGTACATAACTAACCTGTTGACTCAAAATTTTAGCCAAAACTCCTGTTTCAGTTGGTCACTGGTGCAATCTTCAGTTCCAGTAGTTCAAGCGGGTAAATTGCTTCACATCATCAGCTTGATGATATCAGGAATATAACTCAATCTAAGTAGCCTTGAAAAAATTATCAGAAATCCCAGCCCAGCTTCAGAAATGCAGAATCCGCAATTTCATTAGGCCCTGCACACTTGATTTTTAGTTTTCTTGTTGCACGGGCCGGGTCGGATTCGGATTTGGCTGCCGGAGTCAAATATTCAGTATTTTGTAATTAATTCATTATTTGTAAATAAATAGAAGTTCGACCGAATTCCTCTTGCAAAAGTCCTTTGTTTTTGTCCGAATATCGCTTTCACATTATTTTCACACAAAGTTTTATAACCAATTTTTGCTTATTATCAAAAACCCTTAACACTAGCCCATGGAAAATAAGCCCAAAATAGTACCATTGTGAAATATATCTGAACGTATATGACCCTAATTTCATGATTTTATGTCTTTTTTAGTGGCAATGGCCTTCACATTGCACTTCCCAAAGGGAAATTAGCAGTGGAGTATTAGAAGGAGTTCTTTGAACGTTGAGGGTTCATGGGGTTAATTAGTTATCAATATGTCCATTGTGGGATGTTGTATAGGATGATATTGAGCCACCCCATAATGCAGTGCAATATGTAATTGTACAGTAACAAAAACATATGTTAAAGTTACTTCAGGATAAAGAAATGTTTACTTTAGGAACCACAAGCCCATTTCATGATCATGCTAAAAAATACAAAAAGTACTTATGCTTGTGGGCTCTAAGTCAGTGTTTTTTATGTGTTAAGACATATTATTTTCTGTTGTTCCCATTTACTTATTGAGGTGAAAAATTCCCAACCGGGTGCATTGTGAGATTGGAGACTCAATACATCCTCTGAGCCATGTGGCTGTAGTAGGGGATTGTTTAAAGGCAGTTGTAAAAATAAATGATTTGAACTTTTTCAACTTGACATTCGGGTTCACCGTGACTGGGGAGGAATTCAGACCCGGGTAATTTAAGGTCGGGCGGGTACCCGAATGTCCGCCCGAAAGTCCCAGCCTTAGTAACCGTTATTTGATGCCACCGAAGTATTGGTAATGTCACTGAGTATACCAAACTATTTTACGAACTTCACCATTTTTAAAAAAAAAAAAACCATGTATGGATAGTGTCTTGAGGTCAAAACACAATTGAAGTATTTGTGTTTTTGTTACAGTTGTCAAATCGTGATGTGCATGCACATGGTTGCAGGAATTCGATCTACTCATCAACTTGTCATTTGAAACGCCTTTATTTTTTTTTTTTGTCTACTAACTCTCACCATTGGAGTGGTAGTGGAGCGAATTATTAACAGTGTTTAAAAAAAAGCTGTGAAAACCAACCAAGCGCAATGGGACTCAATTTGTAAGTTTTTCTTTTTTCAATCTTTAACTGGTTCTGAAGTGACATTCATGACTGACTGCTCTGACAATCAATCATCAATCTTTCAATGCAAAGTGAAAGGCTGTTCATTGGTTGTGGTCAGTGGCGTTAGCCAGGGGGGCAGCTGCCCCCCGTGGGGATCTGGCCCCCCTTGCCCCTGAAAAAATTAGTGATTTACATAGGCATATACTATACTAAAAATTTTAATTATCTGCTGCCCCCTGAAAATATTACGTGCCCCCTTTGCCCCCCTGAAAAAAGCTGGCTAAGCCACTGGTTGTGGTACATACACAAACTGTACGAGTCAGAGAAACTACAGGTGGCAGGAAATTGTTTTTTGGCGAAGAATTGATCGTGGAAACAATAAAAAAAATAATCACAAATTTTGAATTACATTTTTAGTTGATTCTTCTTTTTTCAAAAGTCAAATGTCGCCAAATGTTAGGATACGGTTGTGGCAAATATGATATAGCATGGCATTCCGTTTCTTTTTTGTTTCATGTTTTTCATTTGTGGGGGAAATTTTCTTCATTAGCCCTAGCTGCCCCCACTGTCCACGCTGCCGAATTCTCAACCTCTCACTTACATGCTTTAGGACATGCATGCAATTGCTATTCACCATGACTTCTTTTTACCCGCTCACCGTTCCTATCCCACTCACGCGAATAATCCGATCCCCCCATCTCCCCACCCCCGCTTAAGCAACCACCTACCCATTCATCCACCACAACCAACGACCCATCGCCCATACCCGGCCGCGCGTCGATTGCCCACCTCCACCCCCTCCCCTATCGCTCCGATTCAACCGCGCTCCTCTGCTGCGCGACCCTTTTACCCATCTCCACACCACAGCGCAATGACCTCGCGGATTGCCATATTAGCCACCCGAGACATCTCAGCCTTCAAGCCGTCACTAACCTGTTACCTCGACCGTGTACAGCCGCCCCACACTCTCTTACCGTTCCCCCCTACCACGTACTCCAACCCATCCCCCCACCGTTCCGATTCACCGTCCGGTGTTCCTACTACTATCTGTTCACACCCGTGGATTTACCTCTGTTCAAGCCGTGCCCTATGGGCGATTGCGACACGGACCTCAGGGAGACTGGCAAGGGTCACACCACACCAACCCTTTATAGATGCGCCGGACAGCTTACTCCGGCTTGGTGCTCACGGGACCTTCGCCGGCAGCTTTAACCGCCTCCGCATTCCAACTTTCGCTATCTGTTCCTCATTGCGATTGTGATGCTTAAACTATTTTCCCTGCCTTGACCCTCCCTTATCGCACAAACCCACAAAGCATCCATTGAACAACCCTCCTCGGCGTGCTAGCTCTCCAACTCGCAGCTAAAGTGTATTCTCATGCCCTTCTATAATAACGAGCTTGGCCTACCATATCACCTTGTACTTCACCGTGTCTCATCACTTCCTGCTTCCCCCCATGGGTATACCTCCTTTAGCAATGTCGTTTGCTTGCGTCCTCGAAGCTTTGTATGTCCGAGCCGCTCCCGCTTTGGTTCACCCCTCTTATGCCCCGGATCATATCCCTCCTCGCGTAGGCGGTACCAACCGTACCCTAGCTAGTCGCCCGTCCTCAAGCGGCCAATGCCGGCTACCCGCCCCTCCGCAGACCCCAGCCCTTTAGACGCAGTTCCTCCCTTCAAAAACTCTGCCCCCCTTTACCGGTCGCATGCGCGGTTGCAACCCGGGCTGACCACCCTCCTACCTCGGTTCCGCCCGATTAGCCACCGCCCCCCCTCTCCCCCATTACACTCTATGATTACTCACCATTACCCGCCCCGGTTGCGTTACCCCCGCACCTCGCTCCGCCACATCAGCCCCGTCATACCGCATGAGGTACCGTCCCATGCAGACCGAAGATTGCGCGACGACCCTCCCATCTCGCAACCTGTTCGCCTACCGCTTCGACACCGCTTGAGACTTAATTTGTGTATTAGAGACCGCCCCCTTCAGGTGGTCTAATCGGCTCACAGGGCCACATCTTCCCAACACGTCCCTCCGGCGTTTCCCCACTTGCGCACTCATGCCACAAATGGACGCACTGCCGTGCTCACAGGGGCGATGCCATGGTAACCGCCCCCTCCATGCAAATCCCCCGTCAGTCAACCTCGAACTCGGCGAACCCGCTCTTTGTACGCTCATCAGCCCGCCAAGGCCACCCCCCCTGTCACCCCTATGCCCATCCCCACGTTTGTGACGAGAAATACACCGCCGAGCCCAACAACAGCCCTCTCCTTCTGAGACACCATTATGTAACTTAATCCAGGGGTTGCAAAGACCGGCCTGCGTCCGCCTAACCACTTACTTGTGTGTTTTAATAGTGCACCGCGAAACACAGCCATGCATACCCCAGCTACGAACCCCTCGGGCCTCGGCGTGAGAACAGTCTTTCACCGCGAGTTCCTAACTTATCTTGCCCTGCAGACAATCATAAAACGGTATTGCGGACGTCACTGTATGCCGCCGATTTGTACTACGTCCACACACCACCTCATAACGGCGCCCAAAGGAGATCCCACCCCGCCGCCTCTCAGCACGCTCCGCCCGCCCCAGAGGACGACCGAGTTGACTTCCACTTTTAGTCAAGCACGATCTTCAATGTGATTTACCCGGAAGCACTTACCGCCCCTTTCTTGTGCGAATTCCTACCCCACCACGTGCTCAGCCCTCGCCTTCACCCTCTCCCGCAAACTCGGCCGACCCCGTACCCCCTTCGATCAACGAGACCTTCCCCCCGTTGCGGCTACTCGATATCGCTCGCACCTGCTCTTATTGCCTCTCGCGTCCACCACGCCGACTCCTTGTCCACAGCCCCCTCAAATCACACCCGTCTCCCGCCAATTACGCACTCCGTTCTTTCCATGTTCTCCAAGTCCCACGCGTGAGCAAGCAACCCAGGCCGCTGTGGCCGAACCAAACGGTTCCTTCTCGGGTAATTTTATCAGGACGCACAACGGTAGCCCAGCCCCCCTGCGTCTTTCGTTGGCCTTCTATCTCCCAGTTTCTCCCACTCCTCCACGCTTATGCTCCACGAGTAAGTCATCCCCCTCTCTAGCCCTTTCGCAACACCTCCTAACAACCGCACCGCCGCCCTGTGCCCCAAAGCGCGGCACGCATCCGGTTGGTTCAATTGAATCGGCTATGAATATAATGCACACATCGCCAACGTGTCACACTCTTCAGATTCCCCGCCCGTACCTCGCTCAGTATGAGTGCCTACCGAGTGGTTAATTCTCAGCCTAAAGCCCAATTCTTTAACTTCAGCTAACCCCACTCTGCTGAACTCTGCCAACGACGATTCCTCCGCAGCCCCGCAATGCCCTCACGTGATGTTGAGATCAACCCTTTCCCTTAGCCGCGCTCGCCCCCAAGTCCCCATCGACCCACCAGCTGGCACTTCTGTCCTTCGCTCCTTGCTGCCTCAAATTCTCTAGACCGCCCATTCAGTCCTCTCGCCCCCTCTAACCCGAACTGTAGACTTGCGTGTTATACTGCCAAGCCCTACGCCCCCCCGAACATGAAACGGTCACGCCGCCTTTTGGCCCTTCCCACTCCGCCTCCTCACCACCCGACAAGACCATCTGTATATACCGCTTCACCCAGACATCTCTCGCGCCAGGCCCCGTGCAGGCCCCGTCTTTTATGGTCCGCCCATCCAAAGCTACCCCCACGGAACCCTTCCCCGCTAGAGCTCATCCGTCTAACGTATCGCCACCATGTATTGAGAGGTGTTTGTCTAGGACCTGCCGCTGTACACCACCCCATCACTTCCATGGCCACAGCCCCACGATTTAGCTTGGCTTTCACCCTATTGTCCACCCCCGCCCGTGTATGCTTTGGCCACTTCCCCCGCCCAGTCGTATAAATTCATCACGGCCATTATGATGCATTGATTGGATAACGCGGCCCCCCCCCCTCCCATGTTAAAACCTTCCCGCTTAAAGACAAGGCCACTGCGAAGTTGATGGCCATGACCCCTAAAGCCGGCCTTGCGTACCTGATGCGATCCGAATTAGCGTGTGCGCCGGCCGCGACCCCTCACAGGTCACTCGACCGACCACCTCATCCGCGCGGGTTGAGCCGCTGGGGTTTGAGGGTCATAGTAGCTATGACTCGCGGCTCTGAGATTAGACAGGAATCGAGGGGGTGCGTCGACATGGAGGGGGTAGGCACGGGTGACGTGTGGGAGCGGAAGGGGTCCCCCCCCCCCCCTTGCCCCCCTCCGGCCCGCTCGGGATCCCCCGGCCTGCTTCGGGGTCGCGCGTCCCGGCGCGAGAGCAGGAGCGTCGCGGGACCTCTGTAGCCGTGTGGATGAGCTATCTTTGAGAAGGCACATGTCAATATGTAATGCTGTAACTTGATTCCAGACCTAATGCAGCGTTGCGTCCTATAACAATCAAGTACTACTACCTGAACTAAGAACATCCGAAATATGTAAAACCCCGTTATACCGAAATGGAGTGGTCCCCCTTCGAAGTGGTTTAGGAATTGTTACACTGATAAGTGGATTGGGAAATTATTTGTTGGTAGTATGGTAATCTAGGCCAAAAACCAATCGACTATGGATCGCCTCCTGTGATTGGTGTTTATGATAAACGAGGGAATATATTAAAAAGACCCACATTTTGCATACAGATGACGGAAAGACACAGAATTTTTGCGCCAGTGGAAGGGGCTTTTGACGGGACTGTGTGATGTCTTCGTTTCGAGACAAGCACTAAAAGCAGATTTCGACGGGTCTTTCTTGAAATAAGTGAAACAAATTTCAGAAGATGTTCTCAATTGTTTTTTTAAGATATCAAATATTAGGGAAAGAGATGGATGATGGATGAGATTTTATTTTGAATTTAATCATGTCCCCCCCCCACGATTTAGAGTGAATACAGAATACCTGTATAAAAGCGCTTCGTCTATTGCCGGAAACCATGGCGAGTGACCTTGCCGAAACACGGTCATTTCGCGGCAAAATGTGGACTACGTCATTGCCTGTCGTACGGCCGGGTTACCTGGCACGCAAAATGGGTTATTTCGGCACAGAGGGTGCTCAGCGTCGGTTAATGAAAAGTGGTTAGGTCTGTTGTCAAATGGCTATACTGACGTAAGCTGACACGAATAAGTGTTCCGTTGGACTCAGCCAGTACGAAAGGCGTGAGATAGCTTTCAAATTAAACAATGTTTAGGGCGCGACCACAACACTAAATCATCCAAGTTTGGGGGGAATGGTAGGGTAGTTCGGTAAAAGATAATGAAAAAGCGTGGTGTGGGATAGTTTGCAGTCCTTTGGGACCGGTGTTTCCAGGTGAGGGTGGTATTGTTATAAAAGTGAAAGACTATAGCTTGATGATCGTGGAGGATTATAACAAATTTTGAAATTCGATTCTGTGTGGAAAGTAGGCCCTCGAGACATCGGGCCCTGGTCGAAAAAACGGCTATGAGGGCGTGGCAGACACGTCGGATCGAACATAGTGTTGGCGCTGTTGTTCATATGCCTTTTCTAGAAATCTGTACGAGAATGTATATCAAAAGAAAAATTGTAATTTCCTGTTGAAAGTTTCAGTTGTGTTCTATCGGGAGAAGATGTATTATCAAAATATTCAAAATATTTGTACCGCGGGGGTCACGATGCGCGAATTGTGGAGGTACTTTAGTGTATTCAATGGAGCGTTTTTTAGTGGGTGTGCGCCTCTTATAGGGTTTTGTGGAGAATCGAATTGTCAAAGAATTTGTGATAATCTCAGCAATCATGATAAAAGCTATACTCTTTCAGGATTTTATTAGAATTGTAGATATACCACCCTCATGGAGATGGGAAGGACCGGTCCCCAAAGGGACTGCAAAATATCTCACACGATGTTTTGTTATTTTACGGAACTACCCTACGCGCATTCCCCCAAATGTGGATGTGAACATAGTGTCTGATTGTAGCGCCCTCTGTGTTCTCTGTCTAGTAATAAACGAGGTATAAGCTCTCACCGTCTATTCGCTAAACTCGTCTTAACACCTAAACCCAAGCCCTTATATGGACGGTAACCTTCATTAACACCAGACCCATACGGACGAACCCAGACCCTGATCGCTCCAATCCTTAACCATAAACCCGAAAGCGCATACTGCAGAAACAAGGTTTAGCTCCCTTACCGTTAAAAAACAGCCCAACCCTAAACCAACTCTAACCCAAACCAAAACCATTGGCCTTATCCTTAGCTCGAACACTAACCCGAACCATAAACGTTTGTGTTCCGGGAATTGGTATCCTGCCTCTAGAAACAGCTCTAAATGGACACAGGCATTCATCCTCAGGGCATAATGGTTAGATTTTGGTGCTCTACCAGATCGTTAGCAGCGGTTAGTCACGTCAACATTACATAGCATTCTAAATCTTTGTTCCAAATGTGTGTTGAAAAACATGGCTTGTGTAGAGTGAGTTTTATTGTATTTGGTTCAGACAACCACTGCTAGGTGACAGCGCTTGAATACGTGCATAAACGCATCAAGCATACCGTTTTCCACTTCACGTGTTTCTCTGCCGTAGGTCCCTGGGTGTCATAAATAATCACAGGTGTCTGTGCTGTGTGAGCTGAGTGTCCTACCACGGAATCTGTATATTGTATTCATTCCATTGAGTGCTGTATGCAACCTTTGTTTCAGCACTGTAAACAAAATGGCGTCGGTCTACAAGTGGGTCAGGTTATGTTCCGTACATGTTGCCTAGGTAGGCTTGGAAACTCTCTCGACATGGGGGGACACTCAATTTCTTTACACCGGTACTGCAGCACTGCCAAAGGAGGGGACATGTCGGCACCCGCGGTAATTCGGGCACCAACACGCAATAAGAACGCACCCAGGGGAAATTTCATGCAGACTATGCAGAAGTAGTAGACCAAAAGAGACCACCAAATAACATTTGGATACAATACATTCACGTGTTATTGGAATTCAGGTAAATATTCGCCAAAGTTGTACAGGGGTGATCTGTTTATCTCATGCAATTTTTGCAAGAGTTGGGGCATGAAGTTTTATGTAAATGCCGAGTATGGAAGTATGGATTGCTACCGTTATAGAGCATAATAATGTTTGATAGTTCATTTTATTTATGATTGTAACATAAAGATAAAAGTGGTGTAATACAAACGTGTTTATATGTCCGGAATCCATTTTAGCAATTTAGTCTTCGCACCACCAATTACTAAAAGACTAGCTGCTAAAAGTGTTGATGAGGAGTTCAAGGTTATGCAAATTTGTGTGTGAAGTGTTTACGAAAATATGTCAAGAAAATGGCACGGTCAAAATGGTTTTTTTATTGAGAAGGAGTATTATATGAAATCACTGTGACTCAATCGACGGTGAGTTACTCAGGGGCCGCGCACCATGCCCATTTAGGGTAAAAAAGGGTGTACCCCTAGTGTAGAAATTAGAACTTTTTCTATTTACTTGTTATCTACTCTGAAAATGAGACCTATATTAGCGTTGTATTAACTCTGTCAACAATTACACAAGGTTTTGATGGAGGAGGTCGATAATTCTAATTTTAGTAAAACCGTTCATCACAAAAATGTAGGGTTGATTATCGATAAAGGTTAGGTTTAGGTGCAGAGTTTGTTAATAAGATTAGGTTATTTTCAGATTTCCGCGGATTCTATACAGGAAGGGTTAAGAGCAAAAAGGTCATACACAGGAATGCTATAATGGTCAAAATGGTAACAATTAGCAAGAGCAGAACCTGAGAAGGGAAGTAGATAAGTATGAGATCCAAATTCTGTGATGCTAGTGTAATGTAAAGCTAAGTCAATTTTTGAATTTTTGGCAGATTAATTAATTTGACTCAGCTGTCAATGCAGTTTTTGTCGGCGCAACGTTTTATCACGAGTCCGCTTATCGTAGGAATGTAGTTAAGGCTGTTAGCCAACCATAGATGCAAAGTATTTTATCGTTAAATAGTGGACTCTAGATCAACAGATCAGGACATCCGCCAGAGCGCCTTGCCGAGGTCACATTGATGTTATCTGGTTATTGTCCTTAGACAAAGAATGGGACAATACAAAGGTTTGCCAATTGCGATCACATCGTGCGGTTAGGACGCAAGTCCTGTATTCACTACACAGGTTCTCCAGAACAATACCATAGTTGTCAATATGGCCGGCTTTGAGGAACAGTTCATTTCAACACAATGGGTTACTTTGGAGACACCAGCTTCCCTTATTACATGTGTAAAACCCATACCACAGATGGAGCCATCTGTAAAGCCAAGGAGATGGCAGGTCTGTAAAAGCCACAATGCAAATTTAGTATGACACGCCAATTGTAAAATAATAAAATGTTCTTAGATTGCATGCCCTTGAGGACATGAAGACAGTTTCCTCTTGCAAATTTCACCAAAGTTATTTAAATTTACTACGAAAGTCAAAATAAGTTACATATTATTACTATCAACAGGAGAAACCATTGTACAAATATTAGGCTGATATTACTTTATTTGGAAAATTAACATTTAGCCTGCTTACTCGCCTCCGTCTAGGGGAAGTCAAGTAGAGTGATGTGGATTAAAGTTGTGAACAAACAGGTAACGGGGACTCACCTAAGAGTGCCACTACCTGAGAATGCATAAAAACAATTGTTTGAATATTAAACAAAACCTGTTGAACGACTGAACGGAAGTTACCTCTAAAAGAGTCGCCGTGCGTACAATATCTAAGGTAAATTGCAATATAATAATTGAATTAATGCAAAAGGCTGAGGAGGAAGCTGAGTGCAAGAAAAAATCTGAGAGGCTAAAACTCATAGTGATTGCCTGAATAAATTAAATGAAAATACCCTTAAGTATTTCTATGGCCAGTGCATAACATTGATACATGCTGTAATTAATACACAGAGCATAAACTGCAGAGCCTGGAGTCAGTTACTTCTGGCTCGCTCACATGTATTGTCCGTAAAGATTTAAATTGCGCATATTAATGAGAGTATGACACACCAAAATAAAGGCCAAAATAAATTCAATGAGCAGCTGCCTTTGCGAAGAAATATGAAGAGAATTAAAAAAATGGTGCCAAACAAGTTTCTTAGCGAGTATTAAAGTTTAAATAAACAAAAACCCCACCCCTTCCCGGCGGGGGGGGGGGGGTGAGATGCGCGAGGGACCAAGAGGGCGCATTTTAAATTACACAAATACCGTGTCTACCCAATTTTTACAGGATAAACCTGGTGCCAAACAAGTTCTGAGCCCGAAAAACTTAACGTCATTAGCATTGGCAAATTCACAGCAGACTTTGAGAGCAAATTTATCAGGTTGGACTGAACACCGCTAGCCTTGCAGCGCCAACCAGGCAATAGATCGCACCAATATCAGCGTTAACCCCAAGTAGCAAGTTTCCCTAAACAAACAGTTTGTAACACACATAAAGATGTGCCTAACTCCTCCCCAAATTTGATCAACACAAATTACAAAACATAACTCATACTGGAGGGGAAGGCCGAAAGTACATGACGTTTATGATCATAAGGAATCCATAAGGCTTGGCGCAAATTGTACAAAAAAAAACCAGAAATGGCAAGAGAGGATGGCAGAGTGTCCATTGAATTTTAAAGGGTTTCTTAAAAGGCATTAATAATGAAAGGTGATAATGCCCCCCCCAATTATTAACAGTGACAAATGAGGCGGCAGGCCAAAACTTAACAATTAAAATAAAAACAACAAACCAGGCAGTGCGGCGGCAAGCGCAAGCAATTTGAATTTGGGCATTATATTAAAACCCGTGGTAAAAAAACGAACCAAAAGCCCAACCAGAGTTTCATTGACAATTTCGGAAAGAGATTCCCGAATTTAAGCATTAGAAATTATTAAATCAAGACCTGTTAGCACATTACATAAGATACAGGTTCAACCAGACATATGAGGAAGCTATTTAAAGGAAGAAAAACTGTGGTAAAATATGTGCCCCTGATAATGGCACCCCCCAGACAGCATTACTGGATTAAGAACATGCAAAATGCGAAAAAGCTGAAAAAAAAAACAATTGAAAAGCAACCTATGAGATTAGAAACAGACAAAAACGATTGAAATTGAACTCGCAGTTCGCAATATGGCGCAATAGTGGGTGACGCACTATGATCGCTAGTCAACGAAGCGAAACGACAGGACACACAGGCAATTTTCAACCAAATGTTGCAATTTCAACAGTGTGCATTACAACTGATAGCCTAGGGACACTTGGAAAACGTGACACTCGCGGCACAGACATTCTTAACTTGAGACAACTTGTTGAGCACATGCGGGCTCATTACAACTTGATGACATTTTACACCGGTCTTCTTACCAGTGACAGCGACATGCATAAATGCATTGTGACACTGCGATTAGCCAGTTATTTTGACGGTCCAAAAAAAAAATCGCCAGTAGACCCCCATAGATTTATTGTGAAAATTTAATCAAAGGCGTAATGGTGTACCATAAACAAGGCCAGACATGATGTATGAATGCACGCCCAAATATAGCGACAGCTTCCATGCAGAGTGAGCACACCTCATAGCTCTCAATATATACAAGCACGTGTATTTCATTGAGGAGACCAGTAACTAACCCGGTTACAAAGAGTAAACTAGCACACCGAGGCGAGGGTGTTCTGTGGTAATAAGGCATTGTACTGGATATATACAAAAGCTATTAAGCCATAATAAAAAAAACACAACAAAAAGCTGCATATAAATATGCGTAACCAGAAAAGAGGTCAATGAGAGCTAAAGTATCAATTAGGATTGAAACACGCAAACAATACCCCATTTTCAATCTTGATGGCATTCAGTGATGTACTATATTCAATTCCACCTTGAGAATTAAAAGAGAGTCCATGCTACCAGTATATTATAAGAAAAATGCAAATTATACATATGTTCTAGAAGGAAGATATATGCCGATGTTGAATGTTTGCCAGGGCATCGCAAAAATTGAATCAGAGCGTTAGATGGTGTAGCATAAACAGATGGCGAGACACACATAGTTTATGGAATGGCACGCCTAATATACCACAGCTTCCGTTGCAAGTGACACCACTTCCTAGCTCCCCTTCTCAATATTACAGCACATGTATATTTCAGTGAGAGCCCTTGTAAACCTTACCGCACAAGGTACAAAAGAAACTAGCATAAGCCTAGGTGTTATGTGGTATAAGGGCCGGGTTACTGGTTGGTCGATGCTATTAAGGCCATAAGAAACACATCAAAAGCTGCCATTATAAATTATGAGTAGACCAGAATTAGGTGAGGAATGATAGAAGTAGCACAAATAGGGATTGAAACACAGCGCGAAAATTACCCAATTTCAATTTCTGATGGGCATATACATAGATCAATACCCCTTAAGAATTGACCAAGATAATCCATGCACCAGAATATTATGAGAAGCATGCTAATAAACATCATACTTTCTAGAAGGGGATATATGGCGAAGATGTGAATTTTGCAGGACCAGATCGCACAAAAATACTGAAGCATTTAATATAAGACTTAAGTCAGAAGGGAATGGCTATGCCAAACAGCGACACTGCCTTTAAATAGTCAGTTCCCGTAAAAAGGGCAACACAATAAAAACATTCGCCATCCAGCCAACAAAGGCCGGAATTGCAGAAGTACATGTAGATGAGGACTACATGATAAGTGTTAAACAGATCATGGGGACAGGTCACTAAAATATACTGCATAAAAATGCAGAGAAATACCAAAGGGAGCGTCCCGCAGGCGGGGACCGGCTTTCTGCCAATGGTTGTTTGGGCCAAGACTCGAAGACATTAAGAAGTCGTGGTTGGGGGGGGGTGTGTGTTGTGGGTGCGGACACAGCAAATCCTCCACGCAGCTGTTCATTCTTTGTGCAATGACATTCAATTGCCGACACCAATATACTCATGGGGGAAAGGCAAACGAGTGGAATACCATGCACAGGCACAACACCATGGTGACAGCGGGTCCTGCTCGAAACCCGGTTTAGACTTATAAATATGAGACGAGAATTGATCTAACTGCACCACATTTCAAAAAATAGATCTGTATGAATAGTAATAAAACAGCTGGCAAGCAAATCTACCCTTTACAGAGTAAGGTTACATGGAACTTGTGCGATAGCTGGGAAGTAATTAACGTAACGGTGAGGTGAATTAAGGTGAATTATTCACAAACAAAATGGTAGTACAGTAGTATTGGTAATTACAATTTAGCAATATTCAACAGAAAGCGCACACAATGCCAATTATATTAGGGAATTTACAAAAAAAGGTACATGTGCCGCCTTCAAAAACCTAACACGCACGAAAAACAGCAAATGAGAGGTAGGGATACTATATGCATAGGCTGGTGACACGTTAAAAACCAAGGATTACGAACCCAGATATAGGTTTGCATACAAAATTTTCAGCTGAAAAAACAGCACCAAGCGATATAGCAAAGAAAAACCCGAATTACGACAATTCGCATCGAATGTGGTTAGCATAGAGCTCCCTTGTATGGATCACGCACTTTTGGAAATGTATTGCACGCCGTACGACTTGTGTGGGTTAATCAATTACGATCGGGTGCAGGACACAAAAAGCGTGATCCAGATGATAGAGTAACGACCAGTGTAACATGGAAGAGCACATTCGGCGGACGAATATCTCTGCGTTAAAAACGGGCAGAAACCAAGAAACGACCGCTTAGAGTGCCACTTCTCGCTTCACGGTGTGTCTGAGGTGAGTAATTTGGAGTGAGAAAGTGTATGTTGGTGTGGGTCTTCTTTAGTATTGTGTGTGTGGTTTTCTGATGAGCGAATCACTGTTGGTTTTTGGAAAAGGTTAGCATCCACAAATTATTTTTACATTGATAGCGCAATGCTTATACAGCATAGCAGAGAATGTTCCCCTGAAGAAAGATGCCCTATTTTTATATGTGGAAGAACGCGCCATCCGCATAAATGGCGTGTGCCGCTATTGCAAAAAGAGTATGGACAAATAAACAATAAAATGGGATTGCCTATAACCAATGTGTAGTCCAAAACCAAATAAATATAAGTTAAGTTTGATCAGCATAGGGCACAAAATAGTGGTTCAAAAAAGAGCAACAATGCGCCTTCAATTTGAATTGGAATTGAAACGGGTTGGCCTAATAAAAGACCAAACAAGATTAGCCAAACCGCAATCAGATCCGCACTTCTTGGTTTTACTTACTATATACCTGGACTTGGAGGACAGTTTCCCCTAATAAGCCCAATAACACAGTTTGAGGCAACTGTAAAGCCAACATGCAATTTGAGGAAGGCCATATATGCAGGTTTAGAATGCCAAGCCCCACATATATAAGAATAAAAAAGATTAAAATTCATGGTTGCAGTGCCACGTAGAGAACAAAAAGCACAGACTGAAGGACTTCCCTATGAGCTGTAGGTAAAAATCTCAATTACCCTGTGGCAACAGTTCAATGAGGCTTTTCGATTCACCGAAGTTTAAGTAGAAAAACCACACCCTGGTTTTTGGGTATGATATATGATAACCCAGAGTGACCAGTGTCAGTTGGATGTCAAGTGATGTACAAGTAAAACCGACACTGAAGCATGTGTCCCTTGGTGGATGAACCTATTGTAACTCATAGAGCTTGTGGATGAATCAGAACAAATGAGTGGATATCAAAAGGAAAAAAAGATAAACACACAATATATTTACTTTTATTCAGAGCTGCAAGTGTACTTTGCAAGTAGGACCCAGATATCATAGCCTGTCCACCTGTTATGTGCAAAATTGGCCTTTAGGGGACATTAAACAGTCCTACCAGACCATGAGGGAGCTATGAATATAGGCGCACGAAGGGCAGAAAATAGGCTAGTACGCGAGAGAAGTCAAAGTCAATAAGTGAATAAATGAGAATATAACGAGGATCGTAAGCTTGAATTATAATGCCCAATCCGATTGCATAATCGGTTTGTGATCCGCACCCAACGGCGCCTTAATTGACATGAAAAAACATGGGTACAATTGTTGTATTTAATCTGATGACTATCAATATCAATGATAACATTAGTGACTTGAGTTGTAAGTTATTCGAACAGTGATAATATGCAAGTCCCATGGCTTGTTTAGTACAAGATGTCATTATAGGTAGAAATTTAACAGGACACAACGTCTGAGGCAACTTCTTGTAAGACACAAGGTGTGTGTAAAAGCCCGCGTAACCTCAATGTTAAAGAGACTGCTATCGGGAAGAAGCATTAATTATAAGCCAACGTGAGGGACTATACCTTTGGGCCCAAGTTGTACTAGCATGGGACGTTATATATCGCATGTGATTATCTGATGCAATCAATAAACCAGCCTCAGCTATAAAACGTTGGAGATAGCTGCTTAGATCTGTAGCTTTAACCCGAAAAGAGTCAATCACATTATTCCACAAGGCTGCGCTTGATCATCAACAGACTGACAATTCACCCACAACGACAACGTTCCTTTGAGGCTTTGTTAGTTCGGCATTAGCAATGTTATTTTCTGGAGCGAGTCACAGCAGCAAACGGTCGGCCAAGTTAAATAGCTGCCCAATTCTTTGGAGAATACGCGGCTCCCCACTATTGAGGTTTGTTCACCAAATGTAGTTATGCGCATCACAAAAACTATTAGTTTTATTTGTACTAACCAGACCGAGGATGCATGTCCTGACACCTGACACAAGAGTAGGAATGTGGCCGGTTTCGATCAATTATTTGTCTTTTTGTTACGTTTGTTAGTAATGCACGGCACAGGTTCAGATGGAAAACCACAACATCAAAGAGGGATGGAATTCATTGGCTTTTAAACCTATGATTGTCCACACAGGTATGACGTTAAAGTAGATTCTTGGACGCAAAGCGGCGTAACCGATCTCCAAGCACACTTAAATATCCGTTGATTTTTATGAAATTAGTTCCAAAACTCCGTTAACGAGCCGCGATTCGGAAAATATCAGGGCAAGGAGAATAGGCTTAGGTCGGTATCAGTCGTCACGCCCGATACTGTCCCGCAGAAACAAGAAGACGGGTTAATAACGTCGAAATTCGGAGTCACTATTTTGCTACATTCAGTCGTAACATCATTCGAAAAATTGATATGGCGAAGCGAAAATAGTACTGTAATAACGCAACAAGAAGGTAAAGATAGGAACACGCCGTTGAAGAGCGCTTGCGAGAATAGTCTTTGCAGATCCCAGAGTATCCTATTAACAGACTTAATCTACAGCCAAGGACATTTCCTTTAGGCAAAAAAACAATGTTTGTCAGAGTAACTACAACGCATGACCTTTCTCAACGCAGACTGATGCTATGGACGACGGATGCGGAAAAGACGCAAAACGCCCGGCGTGGAGAAAGTTAGCCGACCGGCGGCCATTGGGTCGACACGGAAGCCGGAAGCCAACATGCCGTGAGAACGGTGTTGGCTGGGGCTCTAGTGCAAAGTAGCGAAACACTGACCGAGGGAACCAATGGGCCATTAACACATTCATCGGCAGTGGACAATATCAGTTTTCCTCCGAATAGAAGTCTCATATAAAAGTTATTATTTGTGCGTGTAGAAGAAAATAAAGGATATGTGACGTTGCTCCGGGACTGGTCTGATGGGTAACGCCATTGTTCCCTATTGGGACGCCTGAGTTTTATCGGCTTGTAAAATAAAAAGCTAGCGAACACGATCACAAGGCGCAGAGTTGTTCAAGGTGGTAAATTGGGCGTCAATAATGCATGGCCGCTGTCATGACTCATGGAGGGTGTACTAGAGTCATTCAGGTTCGTATTTCAGTTCATGTGACAACAATCGGCATTTTTAGTACAATGTACTGGCGCAAACATTACGTTTATTAGTGGACTTAAATATATGAAATGCACTGTGGTGTGCTAGTGAATTTGAAACTGTGAATTCTGAGGGGTGAGGGCGGGTTTAAAAAGGTTAATGATGGACAAGTTAAGGGTACCTTTTGGACTTTAAAGGTGACATAATACTATTGATGTACAATTACCACTTTCTGAACTGATTCATTTACACCATCGAATAGAATAGCAAAAGATTAGATCTTTGAAAACTTGACATAGATTATGCTTCAACAGCGCAATACGTGAGATCAAGAGGGGAGTGTCTCCAAATTCAACAAGATCATTAAAAACAAACATTAAAAAAGGTACTAGGAAACCTATGTCCATCTTACGCAAAATGTCTTTGCAGAAAAAACTAGAGCTTTGTACAGAATAAGTAAAGCAGAATAATTGGGATGACAGATGGTATAAAAGACACATCAAAACCCACTAAATGAAGTATATAGCAATCAATTGAACATTATGAAAAATCTACTAGCAATTGGCATTCACAATAAGAGTTGAAGAGATGAATAAAACAAAGTCTATCGATAATAATGAATGCGACAATAGTGCTATTATGGTTGTCAGATTTCAAAAAGCAGGAAAAGTAATAGAAAGCGCAAAATTTTGTATTTGGAAAATAGAATCATTCATACCCGGTTCTCAGGTAGAATGTTTTTTTTTTAAAAGAAGATCAAATTACATTCATGGGGGCTTATTTCATCATGCAAACAATTTTGTTAATAACTGGGAAGCGTAAGAAATGTTCAATTTGTTATTGATAGGATATATATATTTAAATAATTTATTTCACTCTTGGAAACATGTTTAAAAATTTAAAGTTTTAAACAACATTGTTCAGTTTGTTGGTTATAACCATGTGGTCTTAAATCAAGGTTTGTGTTTAAACAATTGTTTAATAAGAGAATCATTTTATAGAAGTAAGAAATCAAGCAGTAAGAAATCACATAGCCCCCGCCAATTTTGCCCCAGCATTTCTCGTTTTTACGATTTATGAAAATCCCTTATGCAAAAAACACACAATGAATTATACAAGTTACAAGAAGACAATATCAGATGTTGGTCATGAGTATTTTTAGGCAATGATGTAGGAAGCGGGAAATTACAGCATATGAATGAACTGGAAAATGAAGTTTATGCCAAGTGAAGGAAAGTTTTTAATATCAGGCTCGCCAAACGTCACAGTCTTTCATGTCAACATGTCGTCCATGTTACCCTTAGTCCATCGTACTAAGGTAGACATAGTCTGTACCTCAAAGATTCCTCTGGTTTGAAAGGAAAGGGACCAAAAATATGAGGATTTGAGTAGATCGGATTTACATGTATACAAGGTGGCTCTTGGACCACGTTTCGCGTGCTTTCACGATCACCTTGGAAATTTGCAGTGAAGCCAAAATGGCAATGAGTAGGCGTATAAGCATAACAATAGGTATGGATATTTTTTTGCTTTGCAGACATTTTGCAAATTAGCTCATGCAATAAATGTCAGCAGTGATTTGGCATTGCGCATGGGAAGCCTTACATAGCTGTAAGCTTTCACATGGTGAAGGTCCCCATCCTTATAGCATCTACAATTAACCAAAAAGAAATGCATTTTCTATTTTGCCAAATTAAGCAAATCAGCGCATTAAATATATAATAAGTGTCACCAGCGGCATATACGTGGAAGCCTTATGGAAAAAGGGTACTTTATTAACATTCTTTACCTGCATAATCGAATCGGATAATGAGCTTATTACTCTCCTACCTTCCATCGAGTTTTGCCACTGTAGTCCATACAGTACTCGGACGTGTGCCAATGCGTTTTAGAGGTGTTCAAAGAACATTTGTAGAACGTGTCCAAATGTACCAGATTTTGAAACACCTGCACAACATGTTTTGCGTGTTCTTGATGTATTCTATATCATCGCTGGGCAGGAAAACCCTCATATGTAATTGAAAAGGTCAAATGCAAAACCTCATATGCGCAACTCGGTAACATGGACAAACCAACCTATTGTCAAGTGTTTGGTCAAATCAAGTTGGTGGAAATGATGAGATGATGTTTAAAGAAGTACGTAAGATCTATTTTAAGTATTTTGTCGATACTTTACAAAACGACAATATCGCTAAACAGGTCGTTTTGTCAGTGTTACCGAAAATGCACATATGAGGTTTTGCTCTTAGAGGTCAATGCACATATGAAGTTTTTCCTGCCCAACGACGATATATCATCAATAGGTCTACTGAAACATTCTGTCTTTATCAGAAATACGTAATAGCGGTTGAATGATGTGGACAGATGGCGGCCATTTTGGATTTTCGAAAATGCCATTGCACTAAATTTTGCACACACTCCAAAATGATTGGCGTAGGTCTGAATGAACTAAAATTTATCGATAAAAAAGTCTGTATTTCATTTCCACCCTTTGTGCTGTATGCAGATACTTCCACCTGACTATTAGTTGCGGAGCTTCCAACGAATAGATTTAATGAACCTTTTATAAAGTGCTTATTTCAGAGGCATTTGCGGCAGTGGTCATCGCTGAATTTTTAATACTTTAGCTATCTATATAACCGTCTTTTGAAGTGACATGGATTGTCATCTCGGCTTGTTTTCCAGTCGTGAAATTTGCTCCAGTACGGAAATTCAACATTGCGAATTGTCTCTTACACGACAGTTGTCCGTGTGGGTTTATTTCAGGTAAACACAAACAGTGACTATGTATTGGAGTGGACAAGTAATCTTATGACTTAGTAGCTGATTTGAAATCTACAAACGTCAATCAATCCCAAATTCGATAAATCGTTTAACTCAAAAAACTCAATTGTATCCATACAGGGTGGCCAGAAAGAAACGTGAAAAAAATAACCAAACAATGAGTATTTCCCTAAAAATGATACAAACCTACTCAAATTAATGTAATGCTAAAAAGCACATGAAACATGCACTTAATTTGTTCTTCAGAATGAAGTAACCTAAACTCCTTCACCCGTCTCCCATCATAATGCAAATAGGAATTTGTTAAAGCGCACTTTCAAAATGATGGCATTGGGCGTAACTCCACAATGACATATTCTACTGAACTGCTCTTGGGTAAAGGACCATCGTTCATCGTGATTGGGTAAAGATTTCTCTCAAAATAGGGTTCCCAGTAAGATGGCAATCAAGGGGAACGAAAAAATTCCGGAGCATGGCAAGACTCTAAAAAAGAGAGAGATATGGTCGTCAAAGAACAGGACAATCAGCCGTAAATAATGCTGCAGTGCGTAGAGAACTGAACAATGAACTCTAGAACCAGCAATGAACCTTGGAATTTTAGAGTATATTGGCCAGGAGGGTCTTAAATTTTATGTTGGGGATATTTGCATCCACGGTTTTCCTCCGCTAATGCTAGCCGTGGACAAAGTAGGTTTGCATCATTTTTAGGGATATAGTCATTGTTTGGTTATTTTTTCACCGTTTTCTTTCTTGTTTTCACCAAATGTTCAAAGAGTACATATTTTTCATTATATAAAACTAACCGAAGATTAGAATTAAGTAAGCAAAAATGGCCGTTTCTGGAGGGTAACGTTCTTTCTGAGACACCCTGTACAAACTAATCACACTTATTGAACATATAATCGAAAGGCGCGTGCTACTCACAATAAGTATTGTCTACGGAAAACAAATTTTATTAAAAAGGGACGATGCACACATTCCTTTAATTACAAGCTTGCGTGCCGTTTGTCACAATCATTTAAATTATCATGTCTAGTGATGCTTAAAGTTGAAACATGCGATAAACTGTCTTTCAATATCATGCCTTGTGCAGTATGTATTTGAATAGTGCTTTATTTCAAAGATGTCTATAACTTGAAAAGCAGATGCGCTAACTAAAGACTTGTCAAGACTTTGAAGCTACGAGGCCAAAGTCTGCGGTCATCCTGTATGGATATCAAACGTGGTCAATATGGAGTATCAATATTATCTTAGCCTTAGATTTTAGCACACATCATTTGGGGGGGTGACTAATCCGGTACGCATGATGTGCTTTATTTTGTAGATGGCATGGTGTTTTCAAAGTGAGAGGTGTTTCTAGACGTCTTATTATCATTATGGTGCACTTACATGATGTTGATGGATTCTACTTGTACAAAACGAGTCTAAAAAATATACTAGTGGCGTTTTGATTCTGTAGGTATATATGCAGCATCATTGCTCCAATTAAAAAAGATTATTTTAAAATTCATAGTGTTGGTAAGAACCTATCCTTTGTTTCGTGTGATTTTCAAATAATATTCTGTAATATTTTTTGGAAAAATCAAGGAACACACACTTATGGGTAAATATTATGTATTCTTCCAATGGTCCAAGACTAACATTTGCGGTACATTTACAGAAAAATAATTAAAAATATTTGTGAAAATGTGGGTTGCAGTTTTAAGGCAATTTGTAACAATTCAATATACAATGTGGTCAAGTCTTGAATAATGCTCACTGATTAATCCGTAAAGAAATGCATGCAGCTATTATTGTAAACTAGCGGTTTCAGTAGGTCGGGAAGACAGGTGATTTAGAGTTATTATGCTGACTTTCTTCAAAACAAAAGACAAGCCTAGTCAGCTCTTCTAGAATGTAACATGAATCCTCACCATAGGATCGATCAACCCCACATGGATCACCGTGTGCAATACGTAAATCGGTATGATTTTCGTAAATAGGTTGTCAAGAAAGTAATCCGGCAAATGAACCGCTTAAAGGCATACCAGAAATGGACAAGTTATGAACTTTTAGGGCACCGCGGAATGCTTGAGGCTACAGAGAAAAATACACTGATGGGGGAACAATATCAGGCTGTCAATAGAATTTAAATGAGGCCTTAACCCAAAACTAATGGCAAAAGAATTCATTTTCTCCCCCCAGGGGGGGGGAATTATAGTGGAGTAACCTAAAATCAAAGAAGGGAATAGTCTATTTTAAGGGGGTAGGGTTTATAAAGGGGTCAAAATATGAAAAGGGTCAAAACGGTCGAAAAGTATGCCAAACGGTTCGACACCTTCCAGATTAAAAACGGTATAGTTGCCCTATATGCAGGTTGTAGTTCAATCGTATGAGTCAAAATAGGTCAAGGTCACAAGCGGGTTAAATTTAAAATAATATCCTTTGTTCTAAAAATGGTGGTAAATTTTCGTGTAATGTAACAGGAGCCGAAATATATATATATATGGTATTCGTCTGGATAATTGCGACGCAAATGTGACTGGGGACAGGGTCTATGGGAGGTCCATAGTCATAGCTCTGTAATCCTTATATAGACCGTTCAAACAAAGAATCTATTTAATTTAGTTTTTTTTTTTTTAAATTGAAAATTTAACAACCAGTTCGATCACAATCGACCATTCTGTAAAGTTTATACCCCAGGATGACCTTGCACGTATTGACATTATACTGAAACTAGAACTCATTAAATAGGGGCAAAACTGTACATTTTCTTTTTTAATCTTTGGAGTAGCCCAATAAATTGGTACATCTTTTAATCATTCAAACATTTCTATTTACCACTGCACAACTTTTCCCCCTTATTCAACAGGTTCCACTAGGTTGATTTTGGTAAACCTTTAATATGTTATTTTGGACAATTTAACAGTATATTAACACCAAAACTTGTGTTTGCAATTATTGGTCTTCTAATCATAAAAATTACTGGAATTACTACCGAGAATGCTTGAAAGGTTTGTTAGGACAATTGTGTCCAGCATCGTCTTGTCAAGAAGGACCATATCGGCAAATAAGCCTGCAAATTGGGTAAATAGATAATGAAAAGGGGAAGAAGTTGGAATAGATACTTATGCATCATAATCTCAACTAAACCATATCGTGACTGGATGGAATAATCTGCCACAATCAGGCCAGTAACATTCACCTAACATGGGTTGCTATGGGTGGAATGCTGTCCACCTGCATCAGTGTTATGTATTCCCTGTATCGTCTAGGAACGGTTAAATAGCAAGATACTCAAATGAATCAACAATTACAAACACATCCACCTGGCATGGTATGGGGTGTAATGTTCTCCTGTCTATGTCCACGTGCAACAGGTGGACACTCTTTATATATATTCATGGGTGACTGGAAGAACCCAAATACCGACATTTTATACCTCACCTGTGAATGGGCTTTATAGGTGAATGTTGCCCAGTGCAATCTGAAACCAAAACATCCTTTGAACCCCTGTCCTTATTCTCATTAAATGGGTCACTTAGAGCATTCACCGTGTTCTAACTAACGGTAAGTCTTCTTCTGAGAACACTTTACAGGAAGGGCATTTATATCAAGAAAGTGACAATATACACTTCTACACCCTTTTAAAGCTTAAAATATCGCAATCTTCTAATACAAAGTCTCAAAAAAATTTAAGAAATAGTATGTAGAACGCGGTGCAAAAATGTAGTGGTATCATCAAACTTCACTTTGTTTAATTTGCTATTCTGGGTCTATGTCCCCTAGCCCCGCTTAAAAGAAAGCCCTTCCACGCACAATGTGAAGTAGAATTTATGCACTGCAGACTTCAAATATCAGAATTCTTTAAGACACGGTGGGGTGATGAAGTCAAAGAAGAGGTGCCATGGTGGTTTTTGTGAAGATGGAGGTCGGATATAAATGGCAGCGAAGGCCAATGTCTAGTCGTTACGAGAAACGACCTCTTTTTTTGAAAGAAGTGATCCCTTTTCGATCAAACTATTATCGTATGCATACAATCTACCACTCGTCGAAACATTCGGAAGTGCCACGGTACGAGAACAAAAGTTATAGCCGACCTACTTTGGCCTCGATAGTACATGTGGAAATGTATTTTTGTGAAAATTTTCATATACATCTTTCAACCAAGGTTTTTTTCTAATCAAATTGTATGAGGAGTCCCAAAAATCATGGGTGCATTGTTTTAAAATGTGTTCTTGGATGAATTCTAGGGGGGTAATTTAACGCTGGTTTAGACAGGGGGCAAATATAAAAGGGGGCAAAATGTGTTTTAAGTATACCATCATGTTCTGTACGTTTCAAGGATTACAGAACGTATAGTTTGCCCAACCTGAGTGTTATAGTACAAGAGTTACCAAGGTAAATGGTTTCAAGGTCACATTGTGGGTAAAATTTCAGATCCATCGTTTTGTTCGAAATGGGCCAAATCTTGGTTCGTCTTACTGTACAGAAGGGCAGAAAATAGAAAAGTCGCTTGTCAAGACGTTTTTTGATAATTACGAGAGCAAATATGGCCGGTGGTCCAGAGGGTCTATGGAGACCACTAGTTATATCTCTAAAGTCTCACTTTGAAAGGTGAAACACAGAATCTATACATTTTCTTATTTAGTATGACCCAATGAACGATTTAAAACCATTTCAACAAAATCGGACATTCCGTTAAAATGCCTGAACTTCTTGAGCCGTTTGTACTAAAAACATAGGTCGTAAATTTGGCAAACTATAACCTTTTTAGCAACCTTATAGCAGCCGAACAGACTGGTATAAATTTTAACAATTTAAACCTTTCAATGTTTACCCCCTGTACCAAAATTTTGCCCCCTTATACAACACCAAAACCCAGTTTTAAAAAATGACACCCTAAATTTCAGATTCGCCGTGAAATTCTGTATTGGAAAAACATTGTGTCAAAATTCCAAGGAAAAAACAAACCAAAACATCCATTGCATTTCCCCATTTACTAGAGCCGCAGGCATAAATGGAATCAATTGAAATCGGAAAGTTGTTTCTGACAGGCTCTTCGGTGACATACAAGAGCGGCTCAATTTTCAAAAACATTATCGGTGTGGCGTGTCAAATGAGGAAAATCTCATTATGTAATGTAAATAGGGCTGAGCCGGGTACGTTTCCTGATCTGGGTATTCTAGACACAATTTAATTGAGTGCTTGTAAACGTACTGGAGAATTTGCGATATATTTGGTTAAACTTCTGGGAAGTAGTGAATGGGTCACTAAGAATGTTTCAGGAAGTTAGACGAATATCTGAACACACGAGCATGTAACCTAACATATGCAGATATGGTTGTCCGCCGCGGACTTCCTTTTGCGCCAGGAAGGGGGTTTACAGATTTTCTATAGTGGTCAAATGTTTAAACCTGTAGCTCAAAATATTCATTCGGTGCCAGTAAAACAGAAAATGGTTTTATACGGGCGGATTAAAATAAGTTTTAATACTCATTTTTATTGCAGTTTAGTAAAAATCGGTAAACTAAAAATCTGTCATTAGAAAGAGCATGTCTGGGTAACCTGCATCAGTTTCAGTTTAACACCAAATCGGAAAAATAATGATGAACGAGAGAGCATCCACTGGTTGCAACTTTCAGGTTTATTTTATAGCCTTACTCAATATTATAATCCAAGCAAAATTTAAATTCTGCAGTTTTTGAATGATTTTTTTTTAAATTAAGAAACACAAGAGGCATTAAATGTTGCAACAGGAGACGAATTGTTGCCCTTTAAATATGATATTTCCGATTTGGGGTTTCGTTTTTACCACTCTTTAGTTACCTATTATTTGCTACCCTCCACTCTTCAAACATGTAAAAGTGATATCCACACTGCACAGTATTTGACAAGACTGTTCATGCTTGGTGAATCTTCCTTGAGGGTCATTCTCACGACACATAGACGCTCTTCGCGTGAAGTGACTTTGTCAATAGAGAAAGAGAGAGTGTAGTGTGCATGTTATATATTACTGATGAACACGAGGGTCATGTAATTACAGCTTGCAATGCCGAATTCAAAAGGTCGTTCAATAAGTCAATCTAACTATGATGCTAAATCATTTTGTAACATGTCTCTTAATATACCTGTTGAGTCCGCTCAACGAATACTAAAGCTGGTGATGAGGTACTGTGTATTTTGAAGAACCTGATTGTATTTGAAAGGCTGCCGGTCACGTGCTCACTAACTTTTTAAGGTCGTCATAATTTTCTTACCGTATGATTATGGATTTCCGACAATAGACTATCACAACTTCACACAAAGCAGCTGTGCACTGCGCATTATATAGATCATTCTATGAATGAAGTGTAACAAAATATGATTATATACCGCACCAGTTGTTTTATAAAGTAGATCACGTTCGTTCAATTACATGCGTGCGCTCATTCTTACGTAGTTTACTGAGACAGTCAACCGCATAAAACATCAGAATGTGCAAGATTAAGAGAACATAAAGAGAGACGACCTACATCTGATGAGGAAACATGTAGCCGGAGGCAAGAAGAGGAGTCAAGTGAAGATGACAGGTAATCCCTCCCATGATTTACGTGGAACGTAAAAAGAGGATATCCATTTACAAAACATTATCGTTGTGGCGGTTCAGATGAAGACATCGCACTGCGGGGTTTCTTGTAAATAAAACTTTGGGGTTTCCTGGCTGGGGTATGTTGAGACATAACCCGGGATAATCACCGTCAGCGGCCTGTGTTCCATAGATCCCTATCCGTATATAGTTTCCTCTTGCAATCTGCTTGTATAAGGACTATGGCATTGGTGTCCCTGAGGAGATTTTTTCTTCCTTCCGCAGTTCTGGGATACACTTAAGTTTTCAAAGATGTGATAGATAGTTCTCATATTTCCGTGCAATCATGTAAAGTGTGTCTTCGAATCACAGTTCAACTTTGAGTCTAAGCCTCTTAAATATGATATGAAAAATATATACAAGATACGTCCTTTTACTAATTTTCTCTATTTCAATTACAGATGGAAAAAAGAAAATTAGAGCCAAAGATTCAGCATGCATAACTAGACCATTACTAATTCACTAATGGTAACCAAATCTCACGTTGAACACACGGTGTTGACTGAACCTATGATTTTAAAAAAGTCCTTTTTTAGAAGAAACACTGTAACTCGCCGTCAACTGTTTCAACTCTAACCCACGCGCCATTTTACATATTATAACCATGTCTTTCTTATTAAATAAAGCTCATTGTTTCAGAACAAATCACTTTGTAAAGACATAATTTATAAAGAGTAATTCGGAGGCATTCTATGTTTAACGTTAAGCCCTTGACAGGTCACCCATTGTCAGCAGCAGGTTATGTTTGTAAAATGGTCTTCATTGTTCTTCTTCTGATTTCGCCCATTAACTCCTGTGGTAGACCCTATAGCTTCATAAAGTCTGCACAAAATGTTGTCGATGGTTTATAAGCATCATTGATCTGCTGTTTCCAAATCTCGTTCGTTAAGCATTTCGTTGAGCCTACTGTTCATCTTTCATGGTCCTAAGGGATTAACAAGATATAGTTTGCTATATCTGTGGAAACTTACTTCTAACACGGCGGGCTTCAATGGGTTGCAAGGTCATTAATGTTTTAGATGCACCGATTCTTCTCAAAATAGGCTCACTTCTTCATGCTATTGGATATTAATATCAGAAATGTTATACATTTTGTTGATATTTAGGGTATAATTATGGGGGGAAATATGATAGGGTGCACAGGGTCTATGTGTACTCAGCACTCGAGCCTCTTCTAAGTACCTTTTAGCTGAATACATAAAGCAAATTCATATTCCCTGTTGTAACATGCCCTATCCCAATTTGACACCAATTTTGAAACAAATCTGTCATTATAAATATCCCCGGATGACCTGAACTTTTTTCGGCATGTTGTGCATACCGCTAAGGGAAGGTGGGGAGAGAGGGACGGTAGGTAGAGAGGGAGAGAGGGCTAGAGGGAAGGGGGAGAGGGGGGAAGAGGGAGGGAGGAGGGAGGAAAGGAGGGGAGGGATGGAGGGAAGGAGGGAGGAGGAGGAGGGAGGGCGGGATTTCCTTAATGCACTCCATAATGAATGATTCACATTCAACATCTTTTAGAATGGCAACTCAATAACAGGATGAGACCATGCAAATCAAATAGTGCCCTCAATACCCGCCACATAAAATTTGGCCATTGGTTTACTGGATAAAGACTATCTCTCGATGAATCGTCGACATTTGCGCAGTAACATTAATCAAAAATCAGACTATAACACGTTCTGTGGATTGAATCAAATTTCATTAAAATTACATTATCTCGGAAAAACACTATAATACATTTAACCTTTACAATTTCCAACACTTCAATCACATGCATCTTTGCAATTTTGTCTAGGTTTTCTCGCAATGCATCGCAACATCTGTACAAAGTAAACCAAATAATATATCTGCGTTAACGCATTTGAAAATAAACATGCCGAAAGCGTCATCATATATGAAAGAAATCCTTCGTAAATTCCCAGTTGATAAAATAACAATGCTGATGAAGTAATTTAAATTCACGCGGAAGAATTATATACAATGCATAACCAAGCATCCTTTTGAACCATTCAATGGAATTATTTGCTTAATATTATTTTGGTATATATTAACGTGGATAGAGTTTTCGACACCTTTTAGTAGGATTTTCCACTATATCGCTCAGAAAAAAATGCAGGACGACGGGTTCCCGTATCATAATTGCAAGGATTCGATAGCTTACGTCTACGTTTAAGCGTCAGCCTTCATTAACGTATGTTCTCCAGGAGATTGACATTGGCAGACAGACGGAAGCATAGGCGGAGGCGAAAGACGCCCAGTCCCAACCTCTCTAATATTCTCCACTACACTGAATACTTTACTTCCTTATGCTTCTTCTTCTTATCGTTTCCAAACACTGTGGTTTCAAATATGATCCAGCCAGCAGATGGGGTACACATCTGGCTGCTTCACTTGAATTCCTGCAAGGTCCTTGTTTTGCATTGTTTGCTCCACATGGCAACAAGAGATGTTCCATTGTCCTGGTGCTGTTCCACAACCACAGGTATGGTCCTGATCTGCTTCCATATAGCCCACTCTGCAAAGAAACCTTAAATCGGCCAGATTCCGGTTCTCAATCTGTTGAGGCATCGGCCATTCAGCCCATGATGAGTCAGCGCCAGGTGGACGATTGCTCACCATGCTTCCTGATGCTAGTAGAATGGTTCATCTATTTCTATCTACCCGCCTGCCTATCTATACCTTCCGCCCTATTACCCACCTTCCCCCTCCCTCCCATCCTCCCTCTATCCCTCCCTCCCTCCCTCCCCCATTCCTCCATCCCTCCATCCCTCACTCCATCCCTCCATCCCTCCCTCCCTTAATAAAAATAGTGATACCCTGGTAAAGTTATGTTTTGAATGGAATCAAAACACCCTTATGTTTTTGATCCCCACAATACCGACTGGAATTTTTTATCCTTTATTGGAACTTAAATTTTTTGATCTCTTTATATTTTCCAACCCCATCCAGAGTATTTATGAAACCTCCCTAAAAGTTCCCCCATCCGATTACAAAATATAATTTTCTGTGTTTCATAGGAAAAGGACTTCATAACACCATACATATTATTTCATTTCATTTTGAACTTTCAGTTAAATCGAACATACCATTTCAATGTGAGCGGTAACTTCGTGTATAATATACGTAATTTTTGCAATAGCCCATAACTTAGTTTTCTGTACAAATGAATTCCGGTAACAGCAAACAAATCCTATTTTAGCTTGTAGTCAGGGGGCACACGTCATCCTGTTGCTATTACTTCAGAAGGTTTGCCAAGTTTGGTTTTTCACGTTGATGTGTTCAATAACACCACAAGAAATAACTTCAAACTTGTTGTCTAATTCTCAGTCTTTTTTAACTGATGAGGGAGCTTTTTTTCAAAATGGCCGCCAAATGACATATTTTTCAAAGAATCTTTTTAAGGAAATGCCCATGTCATGTTATAATGCTTTCTGGTGCTAAAATTGGTCTTTTATTATTATACCGTCGGTCGCGTCACATACTGACTTATTTGCAAAATACACATTTCGAGAAAAACGGCTTTAAAGATTTTCGATTTTAATTTGCTCTATACCGTTAATTAAACATATATTTCAATTAAAACCTACTTGAAAATCACCAAAATAAGTTAAATTTCAAATATGTTTAACTAATCAACTTCCAATTTATTTAGATATCCGAAAAAATGTTAAAAAAAATACGTCACTATGTGAAAACGACAAAATAGCAATTTCACCGTGTAAATAACAAATAAGTTGCGAAAAAACGTCGTTATGTGACGCGTTTGTGCAAATACGTCACTATGTGAAAACGACAAAATAGCAATTCTCCTGGGAACTGAAAAATACGTCGCACAAATACGTCACTATGTGAAACGGTGAATCGACGCTATGAGCCTGTGCAGAACAGATTTTCGTTAAATACGTCGTTATGTGATGCGAACAGATTAACGTTTTGCAAGTACGTCATGATTAGTTAATTAATATTTTACTAATTAAGCCACTTTGAGATTTGAAATTTGGTGAATTTGTAGAGTAGTACAAAATAAACGTATATGCCAAATTCCTCCAAAAAGTTCAAAATGTCTAATACGTCATTATGTGACGCGGCCGACGATATGTTTATTGCAAAACTATGAACAATATACTTTAAGGGGTTAATGGCCACTTAATGTGTTTAAGGGGTCATAAACCCTTAAAATACATTGAATGACAACCCAGCAGTGTGCAAGGTGCTCCAGCAGCCTCTAATCGACCTTTTTGCAGCGGCCGGGAATAACCAGCTCCCGACATACTGTTCGTGGGAAGCGGACCACATGGCGTTCGCCATGGACGCAATGACGATCAGCTGGGACATGATCTCGGCATATGGGTTTCCCCCGATAACGATGATACTCGCGGTGTGTGAAAAGCTCTCGAGATCCAGTGGTGCAACATGCTTCTAATAGCACGCACTGGCCCAGACAAATGTATTTCCCGAAGGTACTTCCTGTCACGCTGGCGGAACCGTTTTACCACCCAGGCAGACGGCTCCAGCCAAACTGTGGATACGGCTTCTTGGCCTTAAAGCCCTATCGCCAGCCTCGCAGCAGTCCTTCCCCAATGCCCCTACATATGAGATACATACAGCTTCACGTTCTATCCAAGTTCAGTCCCAAGAGAGACCGGATGTCGAAGTGTATATACGTCTCTTCAAAGGTCCACCACGCCATCAGTGGAAGCAGCCTCGCAGCATTCACCCCGGGCGGTCACGCTTCCACGACCACCATAGACACGTCCAAGACGTCCAAGATGGGGAGCCCATTGTCAAGGCTGGCGATTGACAGTGTCTTGGGCTCCAGCCATTGCGAAGCATGAAGCATCATATCAACCTACTGGAGGTGTGGGCCGTCCGCCTGGCATTACGTCACCTACTTCCCAAGTCAAGGACCAGACGATCACCCTCCGCTGCAACAATCTCACGGTAGTCACTTTTAGAAACAAGCAGGGGTCCGTTCTCGAAACTCAGTCGTAAATCTACGTGCACACTTGTTCAAGCACTGTGTAACTGATATGAAAAGGTCTGTTATGTAGGACATACGCATGAGTTATGCATGAGAGAACGGGCCCCTGGGAGGTACCAGCAGCCTGACTATATGTCAACAGACAATCAAGCTGCTGATATGGTGCCAGCATCACAAGATCGAGCTCCAGGCAGTCCATCTCCCTGGAGCAGGCAACATTCTAGCGGAAACAACCATCCATGCCCCGACCAAGGTCAGGGACTTGTTGGTGGAATGGCACCTCAACCCAACAGTGTGCAAGGTGGTCTTCAACAGACACGAGTGGCCTCTAATCAACCTTTTTGCAGCTCGGGAGAACAGCCAGCTCCCGACATACTGTTCGTGGGAAGCGGACCACATGGCGTTCGCCATGGACGCAATGACGATCAGCTGGGACAGGATCTCGTCATATGCGTTTCCCCCGATAGCGATGATATGTTGCTGGAGAAGCTCTGGAGATCCAGCGCATGCAACATGCTTCTAATAGCCCACACTGGCCCAGACAGATGTGGTTCCCAAAAGTAATTCCTCTCACGTTGGCGGAACCGTTTTACCTCTAGATGAGGAGAGACCTCTTGACGAACCCGGACAAGACCCGAGTTTCTCTAGCGACAATTCAGACCCTTCACCTGATTGTATGGCGACTTTAATCAGATCCTACATGGCAGCAGGCCTTTGTGAAGAGGCTGCTGCCATGACAGGAAAGGCAAGACATCCTTCAACGAGAAAGACTTACAATGTCCGCATCAGGAAGTACGCCAAGACAACAAAGTCGATCCTTGAAATTTTAACTACTTAGTTCTCCATGCAGACTAGGATGAATATGTATTAATCTTTTCCTGGAGATGGCCAGCGCACACAACTGTTGAAAAAAAAAAATGTGCGCTTGGCCGGACTCGAACCGGCAACCTCCGTATTACTAGTGACGGCGCCCTTACCAATTGAGCTAACAAGCCAGGGTTGGTAGAGGAGCGATAGATATTATCTATAGGTGTTAGGTCCGAAAGGTGTCCAGCGATGGACTCAACACTCAACATAATTATTTCCTGAAGCACTTTATACTACTTTATTCTTTATAGATTTTTTACCACTTTGGCGGCCATTTTGAAAAAGCGCCCTCAATCGATGAAAATCGTCACTGAGAATTAGACGACAACAAGTTGAAATCAACTCCTTATGTGTTAAATAACAAGGTCCATGTAAAATATCAGACTTGGCAAAACTTCTGAAGTAGTTGACGTGTGCCCCTGACTATTGTGGCATCATACTGGGTAAATTATTACTAAATATCAGGTTTGACGGGGTTAGTGGGGAGGCCTAGGCTGATGTTCGGCTAGTCCTCCTTTAAAAACACTTTCCTTTTTACAATTCATTATTCTATACAGAAAGGAATTTTCTGCACGTATTTGCTTCATGTAGCAGCCAATATCTTTCATTAGTATGGAGAAAGCATAAATCCACTCGTGAGCAAGATTCACTTTTCTGTCATTGTCAAGAATTCTAATCTCAATCCTTCTTCTCTCGGCATAACGTAAGGGAACAGATTTATATTATGTCGTTACTGTTTATGGAAAACATTCTTTCAAACTAGGGTTTTCAATAACGCAAAATCGGTCGATAAACTTGGTTTATCGTTATTGATATTCACGGTTTGGGATAAGATTATGTAATTTGTAGTACAAAAAGGGTGTTAACATTTTGACAATTTTGAAGGTTTTTGAATTTTGTTCCTCAAACCATAAGTTCTATGACAAGGTTATTTCTAGGTTTGTTAATTGATAAAATTAGGTTTTTAAACGATAAACCAGGCCTCCACGAACTCGCTTATCGCACTGTGCTACTAACTCACTAGTCTAATTCGATCAATTACTTAATTTGTTAATTTGTTCCTCTTTTAAATTAAACGAAAACTACCAAAACACCAACAAAATAAATTCTATATCATGCTCGTATAAACTCATCCTTCACCCTCACAAAACAAACTGTATTTTACAAAATTCCCTTTCCATATGCAAGTATGTATTTCCATTTTACTCACACCTGCCTAATATCAAGAACATCATACTAGAACTGATATTCGAAATATGAGACATCTTTGAAATAAATACTTTCAAACTATATAACGCTTGAGGGTATACAGAATTATGTGTAATTTCAGCGGCGCAGGTAACATAGAAGTATATGTACTAGTATGGAGGTCCAGACAGCCACAGATCAATTCCCTGGGTGAATGTAATTCTTCCAACTGAAGATTCCTGCAATAATTGAGTAAATTCTCCGACAAGCTGTCAATTTCCCGATTAGGTTTCTAGCGTATCTTCCAAGACCAAGTCCCTCGAGTAACTATTATATGGATTAGGTCTGTGGACCTAAAATTCTTTTGAAAATATGAAATTATCTGTTGTGTCTGTTATTGTCCGTTACTATTTACTGAAAAACTGTAAAATAGAGTGGGCCTGACCTTTCGATCCTAGTACGATCTTGATCAAAGGCAAATTGACAATACAACAGATAGACAAACCAATATATATACAGATATAGAACAAAAAACAGGATGGATCATGAAACCTGGCCAAAAAAGAAACAAAGTGGGTGGTAGGGAGGGAAGCTAATGAACAAGATGATGTTAGCTACAGATATTCCTGTATATTACATCAATTCGATTTTTTTTAAATTGAGAACTGTGGTTAAAGACTGTTTTTTGATATTTGTTTAATTCTCCCGACTGCAGATTTCCGCAATAATTGAGTACATTCATACATTGAGTACACACGCACGCACGTTGCACTCACGCAAACATACACACAATGGTCGCAAATGCTATTCCCGATATTCAATCTATTGCATTGTATAATAAATAAGAATATAGCAATTGACATCAATCACATCTTAGAAGATCATAATAAATTATTCAGATAAGAACCTGACAACTCCCTAAAGGGCAGGCAAACACTTTTCAGATTATGAAGAATATGAATGTCTGACGTTTTGCGAGACAAGAACTTCTCCTACTCTTTTTGCGCATTGCATTATCTTTGTTAAAGCAATAATGGCACATGTTTTGAAAAGCGCCCCCAATTTTCCAAAATTTGATATTTTGGCACAGTTACGTTGGTAATTGTCTAGGAAAGTATACCTGCGAACAAGAATGCTAAAAAATGGTATTTATCATAAAATAAGCGATTTTGTAATTTGAATTGGGATCCCATATTGACTTAACGGCAGAGCTGGAAATGATACGGTTTATGTCGTCCATGAATGAAATGTCCACCTCGAGAAAAAAAATATAAACCTCTAACTTGACTTGCCTGAACCAATAAAACAACTAATGGATGAGCGTAGACACGTGCCTAGCGCTATTTCCCGGCTATTTCACATTGGAAGGCCGTTTCCGTTTCCAGCAGCCGTTGAATTATTATCGGAGATCTCCGATAATAATTATTCTAATTACAAAATTCTTTCGTTTGTGACACACAGACATTTTCGAGCTTAACCATTCACAGGTATAGTTGCCAATGCAACCGTGTAAAAATCTCATCAAAAAAATTAGCTATTATTGCTTTAAATAAAGTGTGCTGATAAAGCTCGATCCGATATCGTGGGCCAAAGTGCGGGCCATCTCTTTTCTTATTTAAATTTGATAATGAATGAATTTCTGGAAAGAAGCTTGGGAATCACATGGCAGATATCGAAAGTCAATTTCAGATCTTTGTTAACATCGAGGCACGGAACCCAGATGTATCCCTGGAGTAAGGCCCTTGATGTTCTCCACATCGTGAGCTAGCTTGGAATAGCATTCTTAGGGAGAGGTAATTATTTACGCCAGGGAGGATTAAATGGAGGAATTGAGGGGGATACGAAAACACTTTGTAAGTGAGAGGTTGAAATATGAAAATTTTCAACAAGGAGAGAGAGGGAATATGAACTTTAAAAGGACGAAATTTATCAACGGGAATGCGGCATTTTTGAAAGGAAGCGAAGGCCGAATGAGAAATTTTTCTTGGAAAAAAATGAAATCCTCTATTCCCCATGTCTGTAAATATCCACCTCTCACTAAGTAATCCTTTGTTACCTTAGAAACCCGAAATTGCACAATTTTGGTATTTTTATGATAATATTTGGAATCAGCATGAAATGCTTTCAAATGAATCCAAACAAACTTAGTCTTAGGTGAGGTAATTTGAGAAGCCGTCTTAAACGCCACTGACTTTGTATGTGTTAAAACTATACAGAATCTACCAGGCTTGAGAAGATTAAGATTTCCCGTTTTTCAAGCTTCAATTTTTATATAAGTGTACACAAAGGTAAAATGATGTCCCATGCTGTAAACCTTCTGGGTCAATAGGCCTCGAAATTTATGACGAAAGCAGTAGTGACACTATTCCGGACGAAAACCAGTAGTAACCAGTACTCAGTAGTGACGGCAGAAGATATAGTGCTCCGGACTTACAGTCCGCCTACAACGGTGAAGAATATGGTACTCGATTCACTCGACTCAACATGACTTTCATGCTTTATTCCGTTGTCATCTATGGAGCCCGGACTATTGTTCCTGTCGGACCATATCTTCTTTTACAGGATTTCAGAAAGATAACCAAAGTAAAGAAAGTAAAAGGCAAATTAGTTACAATACTCCGTAATAATCTGCTTGCACAATTCTTTTGTTAACACCGCTGAAAGATTAAGTATAGATTTTAAGAGAAACTATAATCAAAGTACAAGGTTTTCCAGGATAGTTTTGTATGAAAGAAAATGTCAAAATCCACAATATTCGCGAGAATATAAGTTTTAAAAGGTGAATTTTAAATCACCCATGAAGAAAATTACATTTGGAGCAATATGTCTAATAGATGCCAAATTTATGATTAAATAAAGTCATCTTGGGACCTATAGTTGAATTTTAACACATATTATTATTTCATTCTTTCTTGAAGAGGTTCTCAAAAATGGATACAATCCTCATAATTATCTAATTTTGTAAATGGATTAAACCTAAGCCTATAATTTCAACTTTGCTCGACAAAGAGCAAATGTAATTTCCACGAAGCCATAACTAGAAGAGATATCGTGTAATTAAGCCACATCTTGGCCCAAAAAACAAAGATTGTTCCCGTTGGATTCCTGACTACATTCAGTTTTTTTAATAATATATGAAAAAGACTTAGAACATATAATAAAAAGACAAGAACAAAAAGAGAAAAAGTGTTGATAAAAACAAGGATATCTCATGAAAGCCAGCAAAATTCAAGGCTTATTTACAATGAGGTCCTTTGGTTTCAGAAAATTAAAAACACTATCAGTGATTCACCCGTAAGAGTCAAAATAAATACAACTTTTAGGAATAACTTAAAAGTGAAGGATATATTTATAGAATTCTCATAAGTTACTGAAGAATTGACAGAAAAGGAAAAACGGTAGTGTTCAAAGATATGAATTTGAATTCATTTACGTGTTGTAATAAGTGTCCGTACGGACAGTAATGACTAAAATATCCGATTTTGTTCTTATTTGGTTGCTTCTAGTCTTATCATTTGAAGGGTACATTAGGACACCTGTAGTTGTTACAGAAATGCAAAAATCTGATTTTTGATTATTTTTTTTAAATTATTTTCAGATTTAGCAAATTACTGATAGCGGCTTTAATAAAAATGGACCAAAGCAGGCAAAAAGGACTGGAACCTGAAGGAGCTAGGAAAAGACACAGAAAGACCGAGAGGAAATTCAGGAAACATTGGACACATAGGATCTCACTGAAAACAGGCAAGTTCTAAAACAAGGTTTGCGGGTTTATTTTGTACTTGTTTGTCCAACAAAGCTTCGAAACGTTCTCAGTAGGTGGTCTTCAACCGATCCATGCAATTTGAGAGGTATCCGTATCCTCAGAAAATCTCCTCACTTGAAAAATGAAGGATAAGTCTATAGAGTTGGCATAACTTATCTTTTCCAACTGAAACATGTGTCCTTATTAGGTTACTTGTGGTCTTATCATTTGCAGGGTATGTTAGCAAGTTATACACAAGGATATTAACAAACGGACTTGAAAATATATTAGACAACGATCAGCCGAGGGAACAGGCAGGTTTTAGAAAAAAAACTTCTCAACTGTGGACCATAATCCACACTCTAAATTGCAGTGCTTTAAAATAAATCCAAAAGGATTTTGATTAAGGACCAATTAATTTTTAGATTTAAAATTAAATCTTACAGAGTTAAATTCTAATCCATAAGTGTTTGTCGACTGCACTCGACATCCGCATGCAAAGAGTTAATGTGTAAATGAAATGATTTTGTAATAAAGCAACTCCGGAGTGGTTTTATGCACAAAACCTTGGTTCACACTGAAAATACATACATGAGTTCACCCATCTATATACACGCTGTTTGAGCGACCGACAACTTTGTTGTTATATAATCATTGATTATGAGTCCATGATGTTCATACAATAAGTGAATATTAACTCATTTGATAATAACAACAACAACAATAATGACTACAATCATAGGAAGTGTGTACTATGATACAATTATTTTTTTTGTTTTAAATTGGGTTTTTGGTGTTTCTATGTCAATCATTTGAAAACAAATTGAAATATTTTGCTGAAAATGATCTTATCTTTAAAACATTCGAAAACTGTCCTCAAATGCACCCTGAAAATAACTGTTAACGACTCAAGTGAAACCAACCCTGAGGTTAACCACAAGTTAGAAGTAATCACAATTTTTAGAGTGTCTAAAATACATTGACATGGAAATTCCGCCTTTTAATTAGCACTGACGGTTGAACTAGACTGTAACAGTGCATGCATATCACGTTTATGTATACATGTATAGTAGCCAAAGGTATACGATGCGTACGTGTGTGTGGTGTGTGTGTGTGTGTGTGTGTGTGTGTGTGTGTGGTGTGTGTGTGTGTGTGGTGTGTGTCTGTGTGTATGGTCATGAACCCACCTAAAAATGTCGTTTTACGTGCTTTTACGACTGGATGTCGTCTCGTTTATGACATTTTACGCGTTCTTCATTTTCTTCATTACTTAAATTGAAAGTTTTTAAAAAAAGACAGAAATGACACTTGCAGCACAGTCAAGGCAGAGCTAAGTGAACTCCATTCAAGACATAACAAATTGCTTCATGAAATTCAACAGAAGTTGTGAAGGGATTGGATTCTACCTATTCTATTCATGATGGTATGGATGATCACAACTAGCAAAAATGCAGAGAATATCCCATTGGGTCCTGATGCTGAATGAGGGTTATTATTTAATACAGCGCATGAAATATACATCATGATTCCATGTAGTATGCATCAATACTAACCCGCCTGATCTATTTGGCGGGAAGTCATGTTTAATGCACATTTACCTAACCCTTCTCGTACTACTCAGAGGAAGCAGCTTCGTGATATTTTGAATATTATAGTACGCTTTTTCATATCAGCGGAGTTAATTCTTTGTGGGTTAATGTTGTTGATCTGAGTACTTGACTGTGAAACTGTAAAACGCAAATATTATTACAGTTTCAGTTGGCAGCGGAATGAAGATATAAAGCTGGCGCGGTGAAATTACGCGATAAAGCAAATTGTTATCGTAGTTTAATAATGGCTTTACAAAGGTGTAAGTTATTAAACTTTAGGGATAAGCGATTGACTTGTCAGCGCTTGCAAAAGATATCTCTCTTGATAATTTAAATTAGCGCGTATTTTTGCTAGTTTTATATACGCAAGCTGGCTAAAGCTCACGTATAACAAACTAAATAGAAAAAGAATATCATTATAACCGTTCACTGGAATAGGTAAAGACGGGAATTAAAAGGTTATAATCCGATCGCTAGTAACCTAGTCCCCGCAACCTCAGATTTTACCGAAAGTGATAAAAATGTTGGTATGTGAAGAAAGTTACTACTTTTCTCATTTACCGTGTGAAACCTTAGGCCCAAAGAATGTTTGGTTTTGATGTTATGAATGAGGGTATGATCCATTTTGGTCGACCAATACTATTTTTATACAGTACTCTATGTGGATTACAAAATCGCGTTTTTAGCTCTTACATCAAAACGGGTTAAAATATCGGCGCGAAACTTCAAAGATGGGGGTTTTATGTTAAAGGTCATTCTATCAAGATGAAAACTTTATCTTAATTCGGACCATCTCCCCCCCCCCCTTAATACGCACGGTAATAGCGAATACAATAATTGTGGTGTCGATTATTAACGCATGAGTAAGATGAAGTTGAATTTCGCACATAATTATGTATTCGCAATTCGTAGTTGCACCAAGGGGAATCTTCATTTTAAATATTTCATTACCATGGATTAAAGGAGAGATCGCGGTAAATTATATATACGTTTTCATAATACCCAGTGTCCATTGGGGTTTAGGAACCGTAAAGTGATTAGAGCACGGGATTGTACTTGCTCCGTGCCTTCACTTTATTACCCACCTCCTAAATTCTAACCTACAGGCCACTATAGGAATTAACATTCAGGATCAGGATACTTTTTAATTTGGTGCAAAACGTATGTATACTCCGTGGCTTGTGCATGATGGTCGCCATTTACCCGATACATCATAGTGCGTGTTCCTGCATATGTCGGACGTTTATCGCAAGCCATAAGGCCATAACGTATTGCCGGCCTTGGTTGCGACAAAGTGCAACGCGTTGCGACATCCAGCAACGCGTTGCGTATCGGCAATTAACATGACAAATTCTGTGACGTATTCAAAAATAGACCCACACGCGTTGCAAAGGATCTAGCACCGCGTTGTAGAAACTCACAACGCGTTTGCAAGCCTTCACAACGCGTTGCGAGCTTCACACGCGTTGCAAGCTTCACACGCGTTGCGAAGGTCCACAAGCCATAAGGGTCATAACGTTTGCCGCAGCGCGTTGTGAGAAGTAGCAGTCAACGCGTTGCGGCCGTCGGCATCAACATCATCCATTTCGGTGACTTATTTCAAAGTAGATCCACAACGCGTTACGGCAACGTTATGGCGTATGGCCTTCACAACGCGTTGGCAACCTTCAACAACGCGTTCCGAGCTTCACACACTTGTAAACTTTACAACGCGTTGTTAAGCAATAAGGTCCATAACGTATTCCGCAAGCGTTTGTGAAGTTGTGCACGCTTGTAGGTCGCAACGCGTTGTGAGATTTAATTTTGAAATACTTCAACGAAATTCATGATTTTGGCTTGGCCGACGTCGCACTCGTTGCCGAAATTCGCAACGCGTTGCTACTTTCTCGCACGCGTTTGCAGCAATACGTTATGTGCCTTTATGGCTTGCGATGACGTTGCTCGGGTAAAATTTTTCGGCATCTGTGTCTTTTTTAGTTTTTCAGGTCTGCCAAAATATTCGTTATCCGCAAAAATGCTAGATGAAGGGTAAAGGATAAACTAGATGCCCCGAAGTCTATAATATTTTCAAAGATTCAGTGTCCGCATTTTTAAAATGGCCGAGACTAAAGTTGAGATAATGAAATCCAATGTGTTTCAAATTGACAGTATTGTACGCTAAAGATTCATGAGCCACTGCCCTCTATTTTCATTGTTTGAAGCAGTTCGTATGACGGTCACCAGCTGATTAATTACAAAATGTTGGAACATGTGTTGGCCGTGCATTGATAACTTATCTGATCCTGACTGACTAAGGTTTTAATTTGTAAAGTTTTAAATTTATTCTCTTTGACTCATTTCTCTCACACTTATGAGCTTGATCAGATATTTCTTTCTTTTTCTTTATCTTTAAAAGCTCCTATTACTTTTATGGACACCCCCAAAACAAATTTAATATGAAACCTCTTTAAAAGTTTGGGTTTTTGGAACCAAAATATTTTGAGAATGTTACAAATTTCGCCATTTGCCTGAGAGCATATTTCTCATAGATTTAGGTCAACATGTTGTTCTCATTGGCACTCAGAGGACAATGCTTGGTCTCTTTAGAATTGGAACTCAAAATCGTATCCCATGCAACTGCAAAAAGAAGAGAGTATTACGGTTAGGTTGTCGTGACACCCTTTTACGATCAACTGAGCCTACAAGGCAGCTGCTAACCTACAATGTCGCATTGACTCTTTGCAATGTTTATTTTGGTGTGCTGATAGATAGAAACTAACGTTGAATTCCTTACTATAATAGATTCACGCTGGTGGAGCAGGCGTGGAAAATTTTCAGGGACCTGTGAATGTCATGGAATTTGGGCCAGCTTTTTATTTTGTAGGGTGAAAAGAACGACCAATTACAAGAAGACTAAACGTATTATCCAACTGCACAACATAAAGAACTAGAAATTTCGCGGTTCTCGGCTTTTCGCTTCGCTATATCAAAGACTATAACTTGCGCTCATGACCTTTGACCCTGGCACTTGACCTTTGATCTCGTCAACTTATGCTGGGATCGCATAGGTCGCACCCTCTGATCATAAGTTGTGTGGTCCAATTGAACTTTCAAGTTTTTCATTTAGATCAATTTTAATGTTTAGCCCTGTTTTGCACATTGCCCCCTCACATGACGCTTTGACCTTTTCACATGACCTTTGACCTCAATCACCATTGAGGGATCCCATTGTTGCACCTATGACAGAAGTTTTTGGTTCCAATGGGAAGTTCAACTTTTCAATTGAGGTCAAATTTTTAAAAACTCTAACAATTTTGACACCCCCATCCTACAACATATACACTCATACACACATACAACACATACATACACACCACAACGGATTGCTAAGTGGTCCTGCCAGCTATGCTGGCGGCCCACAAAAAACGCACAGGTTCAACTAATCACCTGTTCAAATCCTGCTGGGCATTCTGACGCCATTCAATGCATTCATCCACCTGCTGCCGGCCATTGCATTGCTTTTGTAGTTTTGTCTCGAGTTTTGCTTGCCACCATATATTCTTTTTTTTTGTCCATAGAACAGACATGTTCTTTGACTTGACTTGGTTTTAGTAGATGTAGGACGCCGTGTATGACCGTGTATCGCGTGTTTTTAATGTGGTTTTTCACCGCCACAGGACATGGCCTTTCAGACTTGTCTCAGGTAAGGTATCTATGAGTTTTAGATTAAACTGGACTCTAAAGCTTTCCATTTAAAGGCCTGGTTTTATAGATGTAGGACGCATGTTTACCGTTGTGTAGCATGTTTAATGTACATATACAGGACAATGGCCTTTCTGTCAAAATATTTTTTGTCTGCAGAATTCCTTCTAGAATGGCTTCAGCATGTTGAAAATGATTATTTGCACAACAAACCAGTGTTCCTTACAACTTTGGAGGGAGCGGTATCGGTTTCAATATGTCCAAACTTTGTGCTTCCTAGCCAATAAGACATTAATGAAGAAAGTGTTAGTTTTCAGTTCTTGCCGTATAATTTGATGGTTGATTTAAGTGAGTTTTATATCAACTCAGAACATTTTTGTATACATTATTTTATATGCGGGAAACCCTCACGGTAAGATTTTTAAGCACATATTTAAGTTGTGGGTAAATTAACTTGTTCCTCACTGAATAATTCGCTCACACCCACTTAAATTCTTATGGTCGGCCTGTTATATTACCACTAAGTTCCCAAAGAGGGGGGGGGGATCCATCAGTACCATATTTGATTTTTTTGCGATTTCTTTGGTTTACGCAATCAGTTTTTTCAAGGAGTTTTTTGATAATTGTCTGATTTTTTATCCTCTCCTGAGACATTGTTTTTAAATCCCCCCCCCACGGCTTCATTAGAATAATTTAGGTTTGTGTTCCCTAGGACCCCCCCCCCTCCCCACTTGGGCCGAACGGAAGTGAAAATCAAGATATTTTTACTAATAAAAAAATAAGTATTAAATATTGGGTATTTATTAAACTTTCTAGTTAAAAACTTTTTTAAAATTATTAATTTAAATAATTAAGAGTGTAGGCTACAAGGTAATGTCGGTGTTTTTTTTTCTTGTAAGCAACATTCCTCATTGATTCCATTTGTGCTTTGGTTGTAACATGTTGGAAAAAATATCCTTGAATTTTTCAAGCGTTTTTAGGGTGTCAACCTAATAAATTAGTATTCTGAAGGCTGTATTAGATCCAAATAGAATAGAAAGAAATAAGGTTTTTGTAGTATCATCTATGGGCTCATAATGTATCCTCGGGCGGGAAAAAATAAAAATAATGCGGCGCCTTTGTACTCTTTCCGACCTCGGGCACACTATTCGCCTATAAATGAACTGCATTACACCGTAGAAAGTTTTTTCACTTTATTTAAATATTGTGCACTGTAGGTTTTAAATTCTATGTTGATTAAAACTAAGGCATTTTCCATATCATTTGGGGCCAAAACCCGCATTAAATCAAATATTCCTACTTTTTTATGGCAAAATTTCATTTTTTCATTTTATACTGTGATGTGTGTCGCATTGGAAATGACCATTTTTGCCAACTTGTGAACTTTGTGGCGTCTCATTGTTGATACGCCACACTAGGTTGTGTTGGAAGCAATATAAAACGGTGGACCAATGCTACCAACTGGTACCACTCGCTATCATCTATTGCTTTATATAATGAATTCTTCGAGTGTTTTACCACCCCACCCCTTCATTTCAGCTGGAATGATCCATATTATTTTGTATTAATCACAAGTAAATAAGGTATAGTTTGGACATGTACAATGTAATAGGTTACCCCAAAAGTTTAACCCCCAGCCCCTATAGGGGTGAGGGGTATACTAATGAGGTGCGTAACTTTGTTAATTCACATTGCCGATGGTCAAACGTTTCCTATTTTAATTGTAATAGCATTATAACAATATGATACATTTTCCACTGAAATTGTAGCGTTTTTTATAGTATTTGACCCCTGTAGACGCTAATAGGGTAAGTCAGAGATAGCACAAACTATACAATTTTTTTTTTAATCCTTGTGAGTCATACTACATTTTGGTATGCAATTCACACCATTGGACACTTTTCCATTTGGACCCCTGTATAATCTTTTCTGCGAGCCCCTAGCTCGCTTAAGCCTACCCCTACAGAATGCCATCTAACTTTTTTCGTGTAGTCAAGTATAAGGTAGCCTGTTATAAATGGCTCCTTTGCCCCCCCCCCCCAGGGGTACCGACTCAACATGCCTGGCCAACCCACTATATAAAGAGCAACTATAAATTCTTTTGGACACAAAAAAAAAAACTCATTCTTCATTTAAGTGTTTGTGACATTAATATAACTTTAAAAAAAAAAAAAAAAAAATATATCTAAACATATATCTCCATTATTTATTATAGTTATTTGCATTAGGAATAGAATAAATATATATATTAAATAGTGCAGTCACCTAATAAACAATTTTGGACACAAACCATTTTCATTTAAGGTTTGTAAATATGATTGAAAACCAAAAATGACTATAGTATGGTCATTTTAGTTTGAAAGCCTTTTACATTTAATAACAAAATTGGTAAAATTAATATTGTGTTATACAAATATATTTGAGTTTATATCCACGTTTTCAGAAATTAAACACATATCCATTATTTAAAATAACAATAAAAAGCAAACTTTATCCTCCCCCACCCCTCCTCCCTCTGCCCCCCACCCCGCTTTCCCCCCAAGTATAAGATTCCACTTTTCCATACTTTTCGCCTGGCCACCACGTCCGTACATATAAGCCAAGACTTGGGAGTGCGGGAGAAACCTAACGATCTATGCTTCGGGGCACGCTATGACTACGCTTTGGGAGTAAATTTGACATGCATAACGTGACACTTGACACCAATTTGTGGCTCTCGTTAGCAGGGGGGGTGATCCGGAAGCGAGTGAAATGGCTGAATGGAAAATAGAATCTTCCAGGGCCAACGAAGTGAGAAGCGCAACCGAACTTTTCAACGAGGATCTGTTAACACATCAAACTTTCCAATTTCGTATATTATCCAAAAATTAAGTTTTTATTAGCTGTATCTTGCTTTTTATTCATATTAGTAACAATTAAATGGTAGAAATGAGTTTCTTGGTAATCAAAGAGTCATATCTATCGTTACTTCATTTGTTCTTTTATATTTCCTTTCCAAGTTGAAAATTGCATTTTTTTGCTATTGATTTTTGTTAGTGCTTATAGCAGCCAAATTTAGCTGCTCTTCTGAATTTTGAAGATGTTTTTTAAAATAAGTGTAAATATGGTTCCTTTGGGTCCAAAGGATGCATCGAAGTGTTTATTTTGTTAAATAAATAGATAATGACATAGATCTCTGTGCAAACAAAAAAAAATCATTTTATAATTTTACTATTATCAGTATACTTAGCTGTGGCCGCCATCTTGAGATTCAGAGCATGTTAGCAAAACAAATAGTTTAATGTTGTTTTCTTTGTCGTCAATTTTAAATACTGTTACTGCCCCATAAGTTTTATGATTCAAATCGTTTGTCTTAATTCCAGTTTTTTTAAGCTGTTATACGCTTTCGGTCGGGTCCATATATTGGCCGCCATCTTGGATTTGAAGGTTGGTTAAAACAAAAAGTTCATATGTGGGTTCCTAGTACCACAAGTTATACATACACCCATGAATCTGACCTATTCTCATCTTGATTAGTGTTGCTGAATGCGAAGTAAAAAGAAAAAACATGTTTCTCGTCCAGCGCCCGCTTCCTTTTTGTTTGAGGCCGCGTCGATTATTTTTTATTTTTAAAAAAATGAAAAAATATCAATAAAAAACGAATCATCAGAAGATATTCGTTTTCATAGACCGATGACTTCCGAATTTTGCGCCTCCCCAAAAATGCAATTCTTGCAGCATAAGTCCTCCTATCATTTTTTCCCGCCTTTGAATTCAGTCATGTATCATCCGAAAACGTAACATCTTTTAAAAATGAACAGTGCAGATTAAGCATTTAAATGGCCCAAACGCTCCTGAGATCACCACTCTGTGATGCCATGGGCTCTGCCACTTGTTTTTTGTTTTCTTTCTGTATTGCAGCACCAGCCCAGGCAAATAGTACGATTTCGCCGTATTTTGCCCCTTTTTTTTGCCCATAATGAAAAAACTGATGATTACGGTGCAGAATATCTCGAGCGACTTTTAAAAAATACAGAATTTTTTTTTTTTTAAAAAAAAATAAATAATTCGCCAGGCAGACTGTCTTTAGGACTTCAGAAATTGCATATGAACTCTTGTCCAATTGGATGTGCTTCAGTTTGATCCTTTTAATAGGAGGTATTCGAACAACTAAAACAGCCGATGTCTAAATTCAGTGATGCTACACATTAAAACATTGTTCGATATTTTTCTGTTCTTGTGTGACCTTTATGTTTCTGTTAGTTTTGCGTGTCACGTGTATAAGGTTACCCAGGAGGTCTGACGTAAACACTTGAATGTGGCCATCTTGAAATACAAAATAAAAGCCCCTCCCCTCCTTTTTTTCAAAACAATAAAAAAAATAACATGTTTTTTTTTGGCCTAATGTTTATATTCATGCATAGCTTTTTGGCGGCCATTTTGGACGACATCTTGGATACCATACACGTGTAAGCTTTAAATTTGTTTAATGTGACTGCCATTTAAATTTAGTTGGTTTTTTGAACTCTTTGTATTGAAATATGGGTATTGTCGTCATTTTGGACCTCATTTTGCGTTCAGAATACCAATTTTAATGAACATTGTGTAGGTGTAACCTTATATTGGAGTTGTTGAGGATGGAATTGTGCGAACCACTTTTTTCGAGAGTACATTTCAATTGGCCATAGGTCATAGGTCACATTTTTTATGTGGGTACGGTTCTTACTGACCCATTTACGTTTTGTGTATGTCATAGAATATAAGGTCGCACTGGTATAAATGGCTCCTTGCCCCCCCCGCACCCAGTGTGTACCGACCAACATGCCTGGATCACCCATAATATAAATGACGCAACTATAAACTTTTGGACACAAAAAAAAACTCATTCTATCATTAAGTTGTGTGAACATTAATAGCCAAACTGACGTTATTTCACATATATCTACACATAATCTCCATATTTTATATATGTTATTTGCATTAGGAAATATGAATTAAATATATATTAAAATAAAGTGAAGCAACTAGATAAACATTTGGACACAAACTCATTTTATCATTAGGTTGGTTGTAAATATGATGAAAAACCAAAATGGTAATAGTATGTTCATTTTAGATTTGAAGCCTTGTTAATTTAACAAAATTGGTAAAGTTAAAAGTATATCTTTGTGTATATACCAAATATCATTGAGTTTTATTCACGTTTTTATCAAAATTTCCAAATTTCGTATATTATCAAAATTAAGGTTTTATTAGATGTATCTTGCTTTTATTCATATTCGTCACAATTTAAAGGTAGAATGAGTTTTCTTGTATCAAGAGTATATCTATAGGACTTCATTTGTATTTATATTTAAATTTCAAAGGTATGAAAAATTGCAATTTTTGTTTGATTTTTGCTAGTGCTTATAGCAGCCAAAATTAGCTGCATCTGAATTTGAAAGTCTGTTTTTTTAACATATAAGTGGTTAAAAGGAGTTCCTTTGGCGTCCAAAGGATTGCATCCGAAGTGTTTATTTTGTTAATAAAAATATGATAATGACATAGATCTATGTGAAAATCATTTTAGATTTTACTTATATCAGATACTCGGTGGCGCCATCTGGATCAGAGCATGTTAGCAAAACAAAATAGATTAGCATTTGTTCTTCTGTCTTCAAGTATTAAATACATGTTAATGCCCCATAAGTTTAATCATTCAATTAGTTTGTCTTAATTACCAGTTTTTAGCTGTAATATCGCTTTCGGCGGCCATATTGGCCGCCATCTGGATTTGAAGGTTGTTAAAACAAAAAGTCAGATGTGGGTTCCTAATACAACAAGATATACATACACCTGAATCTGAAACCCTATATTCCACTGATTAGTGTGGTAATGCGAAGTAAAAGAAAAAACACTGTTCTCGTCGCCACGCCCCGCTTCCTTTTTTGATGACGCTGAGAATATTTTTATTTTCAAAAAAAATGGAAAAAATCCCATCAATAAAAAACCGAAAATTCATCAGGAAACTGAGTATCTGTTTTCAAAGACTGATGACAGCCGATTTTGCGCCTCCCCGAAAATGCCATTCTTGCTGCATAAGTCCTCCTAATAATTTTTCCCGACTTGAATTCATATGATATCATCCGAAACGTAACATCTTTTAAAAAATGACATGCAGATTACGCAGTTAAATGCCCAAACGCCATGGAATCTACACCGCTAGTGATTGCCATGGGCGCTGCCATTGTTTTGTGTTTTCTGTATGCAGCACAATGCACCAGGCACTAGTACGATTTCGCAGTATTTTGTCCCGTTTTTTTAGTCCCATAAGTGAAAACAAATGTATATTAAAAAAAACAAAAAAACCGAAAATTTTTAAAAAACAGAATAGATTTTGAAAAAAAAATAAATAATTCGCCAGGGCAGACTGTGGGCTTATGGACGTTCAGAAATTGCATATGAAACTCTTGGTCCAATTGGAAGAAGTGCTTCAGTTTGATACTTTTAATAGGAGGTTTTTGAAAAAAAAAACATTAAGATGTGCGATAATAATGATGCTAACACTATTAAAAACATTGTAAATATGTTCATGCAGTTCTTGTGTGACCTTTATGGTCTGTAGTTTTGACGTCACGTGTATAAGGTTAACACAGGACGTCGACTCGTAAATCTTGAATGGTGGCCATCTTGAAAAAGAAAAAATAAAAAGCCCCTCGCTCCCTTTTTTTCAAAAACCCGGACGAGAAACATGTTTTTTTTACTTGCCTAATGTTTATATTCATATCATAGCTTGTTGGCGGCCATTTTGGACGACATCTGGATACCAAGGTACACGGTAAATCTTGAATTTGTTTAATGTGACTGCCATAGTAAATTTATTTAGCGGTTTTGAACTCATTGTATTGAAAAGTGGTGTTATTGTAGTCAATTGGACCTCATATTGCGTTCAGAAACCAATTATAATTGTAAATTGTGTATTGTGTAACCTTATATTGGAGTTGCGAGGATGGAAATGTGTGAACCCCCTTGTTTCGGAGGAAGGGGACAATTTCAATTGGCAATAGGGTCTAGGTCCACATTGATTGTGGGTATACGGTTCTTACGATGACCCCATTTACTTGTGTTAGTTGTTATGATCAAACTCCCCTGGGAAAGTGGTTATCGGGTTGGGTCCCTAGGACCCCCCCCCCATTGGGCATAACGGAAGTTTTTTTAGCTAGGGCACTTAAGTGTTAGGCACCTATTTACTTTTTAAACAATTGTAACCCTAAGTCATCCCATAGTTGCACCATATGTACTCAAAATTGTAACCAGGGTGGGTCGCACCAATTGTATTTTTTTTATTGTTTCACAGGTCCACTCCAGAGTCAGATGCCTTATTTGGTTAACATGGCAATCAGAACGGTTTGCACAAATTGTTAAAACTCCTCACGAGGGCTTAATACTTTAATTAATATGGTACATGACACAATACGTGTATCATTAATTAGTAATTGATCGCAAAATAAATTCAGGACTACAATCTTCATTGTTTACTTGGGCCTTCGCCTGTCATGTCGAATAACTGACCATCGTACGCGGCTAATGCTGCCGAAAGGCCCTTGTTGATCTATTCCCTCCTACACGTAAGTTATATATTGTTGTCCTCGAAAGAACCCATTTGCTGTTCTTACTAAGATCCCAGAGAGTTGTAATGAGTCAATCCCACAAATTGCACAGTTTTGGAAAAATTCACCTTTAATAATGTCCTGGGATCCCACAAAAGTCCTATTATTAACACATAAAACCATGACTTGTGCATTCTTTTAGCTTACAAGGGCTGGTACTAAGGAATTTCTTAATGATTATGATTGTTTGTGGTCCTTCTTGAACACGTACTTTTTATCGTAGTACTGACATGTGTTTAGTACAGTATAGGATAGGCACTTTGCAATGGGTTTGGGATTGGTCAAAACGCCCATCTGCTAAAAACCCTACTTCAATTAAGTGAAAATAATACAACTTATTTTGATTGCCTGACAAAACTGTGCCGTTCAAAGATCAAGAGTCCATTATTCATAATTGGAACAATATGGGCAAAACAGGAAACCCAACATTGGTTAAAAAGATTAACCAACATAATTCTAATATGTATCGTGAACATATTCACAATGTAGTACAGGTTGCTCCAATAGTCAGGCAAGAGAAGATCTCAGTAACTTCCCAAACAATGTAGTGTGCTTCCGTTGGAAGTTTTGTACAGGTTGCCATGGAATGGTAGAGATGCAACACTCTTTAAAATGCAAGTTGTGATCAATACGGTCAGTCTAGCCATGTTTCATCACTAAAAAACGATGAACATCAGTACCTGTACAAAAACCCTCCATTGGAATCAATGCATTATGGTAAGCTTTGAAATCTTCTCTTAGTAAGGCTATGATATTTGTACCAATGTTGGCAAAGTCTTGACGAACAGGGTTCTAGTGTATACATGGATCCAATTGAGGATAACTATAGAAACACACTAGAGTGCAAGTCTATTTTTATTATCTATTGAATTTAATTCTATATCATGTTCATTCTAATTTTTACATTCGTGTCTGTGTCATATATCGATACCGCCCAATCCTCAAGCGGGTCAATAGATAGAGTAATAAAAAGGCTAGAGGTCGGACGGCCTCTGAATCAGGCGAGCCCACTGGGGAGCTTAGATGTTTACGCCCCCCACAGCCCAATTACACCTAAAACTTTCAGCACGGAAAAATGCACTTTCTCTTTTGATTCGACAGAGGACCCTCGCTTATAAAATCTTTAGAGACCAAGAACATCGTCCAGGCATGTGGTTTGTCAGAAAGTGTACCGTCGCAAAGAACAGGCATGATGTTTTTTTGCAGATTCCGAAATTGGCTTCCCAAAATAGCAGTTCGTATTGCTATGGCGAGTGTGACGTATTTAATACAGTAATAGTGCACCGTTATAATATTTTAATTGTAGGGAACTTTGACCTCGGTACAGTGCGGAAACAGCCGTCAGCCTGTCGTTCGTTGGTATTTTTGGTAATCAGCGAAAATAAGCGCGTTCGTGCCCATTCTAAGACTTAACCGGGAACAGTCCAGAGGCCTTGAAAAGGGTTCGCTACTTGCTTTAGTTATCCGATTTGTGTCATATATATTTCTTACTGCTGGTGCCGCAACATCAAAAATCTTTAAGAGGTCCACATCTTAAATGCATTTCCTATACTTTGAGGTGCAAACTGAGTAGCTGGATAAAATGCCAATTTCTATACTCTCGGGCTACTGATGATTTAAGATCAAACTTGAAAATCGGCATACTTTGTCCAAAAAGAGGTGTTATCATCAATCATTTGTCGAGTGCCACTTGACTATGAACAACACCCTGTCCTCACAAGCCTTCCATTTTTATTCTTCGTCTGCAACACAACATGCTCTCAAATACAAAAATACTTCGCAAATACAAAATGATCAAAACCTCCTGGGTATAAATTACAGCTAACATAAAAACCATAGCCAATTTAGTGATTTCATGCACGTTTTAAAAAATCTTACACTGAACATTTTCTTTTTAAACTCCCGTTGATGTATGGGGAACCACTTTGCCGTTTGATTTATTTTACCAAAACTCTGGTCATTGATGAGGTGCATCAACGCGATCACATAACAGGGAAAAATGAAAATTGGTTATACCGATTCAAAATGGCGGTCCAAAAACCGATTGTTTTCCCCCAAAATGGGAAAAATGGAAAACCACTTTCCCAAGGGACTTTTCCATAAATTTTGGCTTATAATAGTAGCCCCAGGAGCTGGCAGACATTTGTACACATCTCCGTACAAAAGGTTTGAGTGTTAATATGTATGTAGAACTGACCGGGACCCATTACCCTAATTCTTAAGTGCAGCAAATGGTGCTTTAAGAAGGGGGCTAGACAAATTGTACAGGGGTCAAATTTTAAATTGTATTCAATCATGTTGAAAATTTACATGTTATTTGTCTAACTAACCACAAGGATTCAGAAATGTAATCGTTGTACTATGTAAAGCATAAAGTTTTCAGAGTTATAAGCTAACACAGCAAAAATCATCAAAGGGGCAATTTTACGTTCTCAGGGGTCAAATTTTAAGTTGCTCCGATTTGGATAAAAAATGGTGAAAATTATTGGTGGAGCTCATAGGAGCAAATAAGGAAAGTGTTGAGGGCTCAAATAACTTGTTTAGAAAGTAGGGAGGAAACAAGGTCAGCCCCATTGAATGCATGGACGTTGACCTTCTGTGCCCCCTGCATCGGTACTAAGTATTTACACAGTCAAAACTATTCTTTTATTTTATCCTATGAACTCCATAATAATTTGCAACCATTTTTTATCTAAATTGGAGCAACTTAAAATTTGACCCCTGTAACAACTGAAAATTGACTCTTTTTTAATTGATTTTTGCTGGTTTTAGCCTATAACTCTTAACTTTCCGTTGTAGAAGTACAAACTATACCTTTTTCCCCTGATCCTTGTGGTTACAATACATGGTATACTTTTCAACATGATTGGATCATTTAAAAAATTTGACCCCTGTTACAAACTTGTCGTGGCCCCCTCTCCTTAAGGCTCCATTTGCTGCACTTTAGAATCACGTTTCAGGGTTTCCGTCAGTCTTCACCTTTTAATCACTCAAACCTTTTGTACTTAAGATGTTGTTTACAAATGTCTGTTAGCTCCCCGGGTTATAACGAACACATAAATACCTTGCTTAAATAACAAATTTAAAAAGTTACTCCAGTTCGATTTAAGGGGCAAAATAAGTTCTGAATAATGCCACAAAAATGCTAATTAGCATAACAAGGACATGGCCGATTTGATTTTTTTTTCCAACAAAATATGCGAAACTGATAATTAGGCAATTACATGAAATTTTGGGCAAAAATGATTTGGCGTTAAAACATGGCCCGCGAAAAATAAAATGTTGGGTTCACATTGACCTCCCCATACATTAATAATACTTAGTTAAATGGGGAGGAGATCGTACAGAATTTATTTAGTTATGTGGAATTTAAATTCTCAAATTTTGCCCCGGAATTTTGACACGCTTTCCTGTCACCAGTTTTCGTCTTGCGTATGAGACAGCAGCTAAATATGTTGTAAACTGTGAAGCCAGCTCACTGTTGATTGGTTGGGGTTTGAGAAGTCTACGTCCACCGGTGGACGAAAGGTTAGGCACTCATTGAGAATGTGATCCGCAGTCTGTGATGGAGAACCACATTGGCAGGCTGGTGATGGCCGCAGCCCCATCGGTGCATATTGCTGTTAAAGCGACCGACTCCTGTGCGAATCCGGTTTAAGGTGAGCCATTCCTTGCGTGGAAGATTGCTACCAGGTGGTAGTTCTGTCATAGGCGTAATACTGAGTTGATCTGGTCTTGAGGTATCTAGCCAAGCAGTATTCCATGTCTGTAAGATTTTGAATGGGGAGCTGGAGAGTTCAACAGCTAGCGTGTCGACAGAACGGTCAACGAGAGTACAGTCTGTCTGCCGAGCTGGTGTGATTCTTTGACAGTGTTATGCAGCAGGTGCTTGTTGTCCAGCAGAGCCTTATTCACTAGTTTGTGCGTGTGGCGTTCTCTCCGAAGCACTGCAGGTGCAATGCCTGAAAGCACTTATAGAAACTGAGATGGAGTAGGGCGGAGGCAACCAGTAATGGTTCTCAAGGTCTCGTTGAGTACTGTGTCTAGCTTCTCTGTGTGAGAGCTGTTGAACCATGCTGGGCGGCATATTCAACAGCGCTGTAGACCAGAGCCAAGGCGGTGGTGCGTAGAGGCGTTGGGCTGGCATCCCATGAGGATCCAGCAAGTCGGCACAGGAGGTTATTCCTCGAAGATACCTTGGCGCATACGGACTCGAGGTGCTGCCGGTATGTAAGCTGCCTGTCAAGCTTTACTCCCAGGTAGGTTGGTGTAGGACTGTATGGCAGAGGCGCTCCCTTCAGGTATTTGAAAAGCTGGCGATGAGCCTCTTTGGTGTTGAGGTGGAAGGCAGTAGGGGTGGTCTTGGCTTCGCTCAGCTTCAGTCTCCAGGTCTTGAATTATGCTGCAAGTAGGGCCATATCCATATCTGCAGTAAGTCTACTTTCTACTTCTGTCCATCTGCTGTCCGAGTGGAGAAGTCCAAGATCGTCGGCGTAGCCATATTGTCTAGATGTTGTTTGAGGTAAATCGCTGATATACAAGTTGAACAGCATGGGAGCCAATACAGATCCTTGTGGTACTACGTTCCTCAGACGACGCAGACGACTACTCTGCCCATCACTGGTCTTAAGAATATAGCAACGGTTTGCAAGCATGTTACATATGAATTGTACAAGGTGACGATCCGGGATGGTCCTGAGAAGCTTGAGTGTCAGGCCCTGGTGCCACATGGTGTAGTATGCTGCAGTAAGGTCCACCAAGATGACGCTCCAATGTTGAAATTATAGTATAAGTACTCGTATTCCGCTTTCACTTTTGAGTGGCTCCCCGGGAAATTACCACGTGCACTGTTTATATAACGCAATTCATCTCGTTCGCAAACCCCCTTTCGTTATTTACATGAATCTCGAAACTACATCAATAGCATTTATTGTAAATTGATGTCCTCGTTAGGATTTGTGACAGGAAATACCGTGAAGAATAATTTGAATCCGAAACCAATATTTTCTAACACTGTAGATGTAGGTCGTCGTCGACGTTTTTGATATTTTTCTGTTTGTCGTCATGTACGGATCCTAGTTATTATCAAAAACGGGCTGCCCTGTCTGGGAAATGGAGTGTTAGAAGTTCATTGATATACATATTGGACAACGCAGTAGAGTTACTAACGCATTACTATTCACCCATGTCCCTCCTATCTTTGCGATCGTCTTAAGAAGAAAGTGTGGATTTCACAAGGAGAGCGCGATCGCTCATGCATTATGTAGTCTATGTCGAAACTGAAAATTTTCCAGGGACACGCAACAGGTCTGGGCATTTCTGGTGGGTAATAATTAGAAGCGTGTTTTTAGGAGGAACCTCATAGTGCTTATGATATGTTATTTCGGATTACGTTTTCAAACGTTTCTCTGAGGAGTACTAAAGTGGCATTTACCCCGACAAGCATTACGTAATTAGTTTTCTTAAGGGGCACTTAGAGATTTGCGCGCTCAATGTTCGCAACACGGTGAGATGGTTTCATGTACTTGTTGCTGTCTGGTCTACTTTCCACAAAAACAACTCAAAGGAATATGCCCTTCTATTATGCAACTAGCGCAATATTAATTTTAATTGTTTCGGACCCGCTTAAAATAAAGAACAAGTGGACTCTGGGCCCGGGAACCGAATTATACAAATTACTCATAAAATCGAGAGAAAGTCGCGTGTTTTAGTGGTTAGCAAGCTTAACTCTGGAGCAAACGGGTCCTCCGTTCTAATCTCAGTGGGACCACTTCCTGATTCATCGTGAAATCAAATTTGGGATTTATTTGTTATAACAGAATAACACTTCTCCATATAGTTCATTTGAAAAGACATATGAACCATGAGAGGGTGCGCTTTATTATTATTAAATTAAAACGAAATGGTGTATAAAATTGGAAATTCCCTAAAGTAAATTTAAGATTATTTTATATTTTCTGTCAAGTCTGTGGGACTGCGGCCAAAGTAGGAAGAGGCTAAGATCACCACGAAATCGCTGAATGTCACTTCAAGATGATCTTTCTTTTAGAAGTTCCTATATGAGTTTTCCAGAAGCCACCATTTTCTGTGAATTCGATAAATTAAAGTTGGCGTTTAACTTTGAACTTGCTTTTCTTGGTAACGACAATGAACTTAATAACAGTTTAAACCATAGCGTTGACACATTAAGTTGGCCCCGGTTAAATTTCACTGGCCCAAGCGGTAAAAACTCCGGGGAAACATGCGGAAGTCCGCAATCTAAAACCTGCATACAAAAGTACGGTAAAAACTTTAGGCGGTTTGACACATATTCTGGAATTGGACTACAAGGCATAGTCTTTGTCAAAAGACGCCTCAAATTTTTGTCCACCAAGCGTGACAGGATGCCGAAGATGAATGTTGAAGGCATAGCCCTCGCCCGGCGCGAGCGAGTCGTCTTTTGCACAAATAGGGGATAATTTTTTTCTGTGCAAGCAAATGTGTTCAATCAAAGTATATGTGGTCGTAACATGGGGAACTGTACCTAAACTAATTGCAAGTGTCAATAGTATCTGTTAACCGAACCATTTCTTTAATCACAATACGCCCCACAATAGCAAAAAAACAACGCGCCAGATCGATAGAGCTTCCGTTTGTTGTGGGTCAACTATTATCGCACCATATATACGACTTCAGTACATACACCATTTGTCAGTGCAGAAAAGATTATCCACGTAATCCCAACTCGAACCAGCCAAGTATGTTCAGCGTGTGATAACACTGGTTCATGTTGGACCAACATTGGGATAAATCTAGGAAAGCACCATTGAATACGTTATTCCTTTTAATATGGAACTGTATGACTCAAATCTACCGTACATGACAAAATTATACAGGAAAGAAGTTATAAATAAGTTAGGGAGTAAAAAAATGGTCAGTAAATGCATCACCAAAAAGTGATACGCATATTATATAGTGTTAAATTATGTAGTAGCTGATAATCATTTTATATTTCCTTGTATGACCAAGTTCTTTGTAGTCCTTCAAAGTGATTTTCCTGAATTGTTCTGTAAGACAGATTTTCCTTAAGACAGATTTCAGACCTTTAATATTGATCGTTAAGTACGTGTTCGGTGGTTTTTATCACAAGTGAAACGCTGCCACCAAACCCCCATAGATCCACCAATATATTGCGGCAGGAAATTTCATTCACTTCGTTTACCCGGCCTGATTTGAAAATGGGACATTTCCGATTTGAAAGTAAACATCACAAAGGTTGCCATGAATAGGTTATCTTTGACACAAAAACATCCTAGTGAGAAATCAAGTCAGGTAATATATCTATGACTCTTCCACTGGTGTAATAGGTTTGCTAACATAATATCATCTGAAAGCTTTGTCCAATCCATACCATATTTGTATTACAGGCTTGTCTCCATATATGGTCCTTTCCTGATAGCCCTGGCCTCTGTATAAGACTGCTCTACTGATGGACTTTGGTATCAAATCGACTAAGTCTCTAATTGATCCCCTATGGTATGGCATAAAACACGATAGCCCACACAGAAGATGAAAATGAGAGAAAGATTAGAATTAAGAAAAGGAGAAAAAGACAAAGAATAAAAAAAATTCCGTCGTCTTCGGCTTGTGTGCTCGCCATAATCATTTAGGAGGGGTCCGACTTTGGTTATTATCCAATCAAGATAAATATGCAAATGATATACTTGTATATGCATATTTAATGAAGACAGTTGTATGCTTTGGGTCTAACACGAAACGTACCCAGCTTCATACGAAATGGTTATTTGTTATTTGCCCATCCAAACTCTAGTGCAAAAATGAAGTACTTGCAAATATTTCCTGATTACACGACCATGCGGAATACTTGTGTCACAACCCACATATCAAGGTTCATGGAGAGTGGTAATGATTTACATTTTTGTATAGCCAAAACAAACTATATGCAAATGAGATATTAATATGCACAGTCTGATGACAAACCGACCATAGGTAAAACTTTTTTCTACAATCAGGACAAATATGCAAAAATCTCATGGACATTGGATCTTTAGTTCTTTCTATGAAAGATTTAAAAGAGAGCGAAAATGAGAGAGAGAGAGAGAGGAGAGAGGGAGGAGAGAAAGCGAGGGAGGGACAAAAGATACAAAAATACATTTGCGTCAACAAGGCACAAGGTACCCGCGATTTAAATGAAATATTGTTTTTCATTTCACAATTTGGCCATTTTTAAACCGTTATAAACTTTCTGTTATTGAAATAAAACAAAATGGAGAATACATTGGAAAAGAGCATATCTCATTCAAATTCAGAGCGAAAATAATTTCAACTAGGGAATTTCTAGCACACGTTATTTCTGACTTGTGGTTATCACATGAGGGGGTTTTAACCGTTTCAAGTACACTCTTTCAAATGCGAATGCCGCTCAGGGAGTCTTTTGGAGATAAGGTGATATCATGGACAGAATGAAGATTAGATTAAAGTAACTACCATGCTTTGTGATGTTTTTACTTCTTTTTAACCTTAACATTTTTAATGGATAATTCCAATATAACGTTTAGATATTTATTATATATCTCCTCACAGTCCAAAGATTCAATTAACATTTTTGTGTTAAAATAAAACTACTTGAAAAAATGAAAGAAATCGCGTCGGGAATCGCGTATGGGCCACACATATTACAATTTGTTAATATCTGATTAGATGGGTAGAAGTTGTATATTATACAAATACTACATATTTAGAGGGGAAATAGGGCACACTATTTTCCCGAGGTACATGGAAAAATAGTGTGCCCTATTTCCTCGATATAGACCATGTAGTATTTGATTTATTTACACCTCACTGTGACTCTGGGAGCTAGCTTGTATGGAAATAGTTCAAACTGTTTACCTAGGGAAATAGCACTTGTAATCGGAATCAGCCAATGGAATAGCGTGATTATGTTCATGAATATACATGAGGTGTAATAAAACGACATGCTGATGCGTTAAAATATTACCCGAAATAAAAAAAAGGTTATCATGGTAATTAAGAAGTAAGGAATATCTTCTGCTTTCAATCCAATAGATATTTGTTTTCTATATTTCCTAAAATACTGGCATCTGCTAAGTCATTGTAAGTGGAGGGAAACATTGCTTGAAAATCTCTCTCCCACAATGTCTTCTTAAGAATGCTTGTTGTCATTAATCCTATAATTTTAAGTCGAAACTGGCATTTTTTGGCGAAATTGTGTTTTTATGTATTATGAAAAAGATCGCCATTCGGCCATAATATTTCAGCTGACAATCTCAATGTATTGCAAGGTTATTTATGCGAAATGGCCTTAATTAGGGGGTAAATGCGACTTTGTTGCACTCAAATTGAATTTCTGTGAGTAACTGGTAGATTACGACATTGGTGCGCTCACCAGGCAATCTAGTTATTTAGATACGCCATTTTATTTTGTTAAGGTGATGGTTTTAAGAAGTTGTATGTAAATAAAAATAAATCTGCCAAATAGACCGTATTCAATATGGGGACGTCAGCCCCAGGCCAGGTTGGGGGACAAGATAATACCATTCCAGGGACTTACAGATACATTTTAAGCTGTCAATCGATCCTGTTTAGCGATTGCACAGAGATAATTGACAGGTGAATGTATGTAGTATAGTACTGGAATGCGTCTCTCTTGTCCACCAACCATGGCTGGTATTGAATACGGTTTGCTATAGTTTTGTGAAAAGTCCAGTTTCATTTTTTACCCAATTTTATGCTAATTTTGGCGGAAGAAATGGACTTTAAAACGTTATCAAAAAAAAGTAGTTAAGACCTTCTCGCCACTCAAATTCGCGCAGTACCTTATCATTGGAAAAAAGTACGATACTTCAGCACAATTTAACGTACAAGAGTAAGTAAGACGGAACTGTTTGGGAAAAGTTAAATGTGGAGAGGTTAACCTTCGTCTTACGGTGGGGGGGGGTTAGGAACTTTTTTTACTCCCGTGCGCTAAAATGCCAAAAAACTTTCCCATAAAAAGCTTCTAGGTAATCGTTCTCGCACCCTTTCCGGTTATTTTGAGCGAAAAAACTGTGAAGTAGCCCAACCTTTACCGGGGTTAGTGCATGGCCGTCAAAGTCGAGGATAAGCGGGTGGATGCCACCCAAGGATATTATGGTGCATTTCTGAAAAATTATGCAAGAGCATGGCTCTAAAAACTCTTATGTTTATGTAACACTAGCCCAATGGCCGTCAATTAGAGCTGAAAACCGCATGAAAATCCGATATTCCTACGTTTTTTAGCGCAAACTGGATTTCCGCCTATTTTCTGTGGAAAATGGCCAATTTTGCCGACTCGTGGACATGATGCCGTCATGTGACGCCTGTAGGTATGTTGGTACCTATTTTGCCTATCAATGGAAAGAGGAGGAACCTAGCATAAAATCATTAAGACCTTTGACCGTTGACTTCTGATCTCACACCAAGAAGTACTGTTAACCTACATATAAAAACTTCCTCTGGCGCAAGGATCAGAGGAATTGGGCCAAAGATCTGGTTAATGCCACCATGGGAATAAAAGCAATATAGTTACCAATGATTGTTATTGGTCTCATTTCATTTTTGTGGACCTCTCGAATGGCGTGACTTATCACGTCCGGTTAAAGGGCGAAGTAGTTAATTATAATCCATATTCAAAACTGATGCAGTTCAAATATAATTCACCAACATGTTATTCAGCGAGGATTTCAGGATGCAGTCTTTGTTTACTTCTTAAGGTGGGTTCATACTTCATAGGCATACGTCAGCAGACGCCAGCCGTTGGAACATGCTTTTTACGGAAGGGTAGAAATTCTAGGCGTCTGATATCGTACAAATTCTTCAGTATGGAAGGTAAGTATTTTTAGGCGTCTTGATATCGCACAATTCTTCAGTGTAGGGAAGGTAAGAATTCGAAGTATCTTGATTAGCCCACACAAATTCTTCAGTGGGGAAGAATTAAGGCCGTCTTGACCATCGACCAAACTCTTACTTTATTTAAGCACAATAGGGCAAGCAGAGGCCCTATTTTGCATAACAAGCCAGGATTTCCGTTTTCGGGCTTATCACTAATTCCTTATTAAAATAGGCCTCTTTTAGTATATTTAACCAATTATAGTCGGCGGGCCAAACATTGCCCCGACTTGGCCTGCCGACCCTAAAAAGACTATTTCCCCCACCATTTTCTTAACTGCTCCCCGAAGTGGCTTACGACCATTTTTAAAACTACCATTAATCCACCATTCACAACATCGGCCCAACGTTGGACTGCCGACCACCCAACACACCATTGCCCCACCATTTTATGAACTGCTCCCCGACGTGGTACGACCATAAACGATCATTCACATCCACAGTTCCCCAACGTTCGGGCCCAACGTTGGCCTGCGAACACAAAACGACCATTTTCCCAACTTCGCCCAGACGTTGATTACCGACCATAAAACGACCACTCACTCCACCATTTTCCCAATGTCGGCCCAACGTTAGGCTGCCGACCGAGGCACGCCGCCGTACCCAGACGTAGGGCTCCCTACGCCGTTGCTATCTGGGTACGGAAGGTAAGGATTCGTATGGCGTCTTGACACACCCACAGTGGGGAAGGCAAGGATTCTGAGCGGGGTCGTGACATTACACAAATTCTTCAGTAGGGGACGTAAGGATCTAGGCCGTCTTGAATCACACAAATTCTTCAATGGGGAAGGTAAGGATGTTTAGGGCGTTCTTTAAATTTACACAAACGTCAGTAGGGAAGTAAGGGATTCTAGGGTCTGATATCGCACAAATTCGTCAGGAGGAATGGGTAACGTTATTAGGTGTCTTGATATCACACAATATCTGCAGTACGGAAAAAGGTAAGGATTCGTAGGCGTCCGTCTTAAGCGTAGGTAAGAATTCTTACGCGTCTTGACATCACACTTAGGGAAGGAAAAGATTCTTAGGTGTGCGTCTTGACCACCACTCAAGGATTCTTAAGCGTCCTGATATCACACAAATACGGCGCTTCAGTAGGAAGCTAATGTTCCCTAGCGTCTTTGACATCACACAATTCTTCAGGGGGGAAGGGGTAGTATTTTTAGGCGTCTTGAATCAAATAAATTTTCAGCTGGGGGAGGGTAGAATTCTTATGCGTCTTGACATCACACAACTCTGCCCATAGAGAAGGCAAGGATTAGTCGACGTCTCACATCACACAAAATCTTCAGAAGGGAAGGTAAGGAGCTTAAGCGTCTGACATAACACACAAACTTCTTCAGTATGAGAAGTAAGCATTCCTAGGCGTCTTACATCACACAAATTCTTCAGTAGGGTAACCGTTCATAGGTATCTGTACATCAACAATACTTTTCAGCAGGGAAGGAAAGATTTTTTTAGGCGTCATGACATCGAACAAATTTAAATTCAAGGTACAAGACTAACCGCACGGACTAATTGCCTCTAACTATCTGGTTTCAAATGATCCATTACTGCAATAAAATACGGTAAGTTAGACAAATGTGATTAATTACATTTAATAAAACTATTAAAAACAGATAAGAAAATGGGCTCATTATTATTCTTTACTTGGCAAAAAACGTTGGACACAAAGCTGTTAGACTCAGCTGTCCATGACAATTTGCTTTAGACTTGTTACTGTTAATTCTTATTTTAAATCCAGTATGAATGTGAAATGCTCGTATCAAAATAACCACTTCCTATGAATTATCAGAAACCATTCCTACGAATGAAGCCTCGTTTCTATAAATGAAAGTCAATTTCAATCTTGATGTTTTTGTAAACGGTTAACTTCACCAGATATTAAAATTATATAATAGGAGATGAGGCGAGGATGTCTTTCACTCGAAGACGCGTGTGAGAAATACCATTGCTCCTTGTAAGATTCTTAAAATGCAATCGTTTTTATCGATATTTGGGGGTATGTTGTCAAGGAGAGAGCTCCAGTAGAATTTCCGGGCTAAAATTGATTTCCAATAGGGACCAGACGGTCAGAATAGGTGGGTTCCAATTTTCAGACAGCTTGTCTTCATCAAGGGGGGAAAAGTTAGTACAGGTAAAATTTGAAATCGAATAATGAACACTAACGTGTTTGTCTCCTTGTAAGGTTTAAAAAGGTAAGTTGTCTAGGTTAGTTAAAGCGGTATATCCGTTCTGGTTCAAGGTCATTCTGTTGTAAAATTTATCCAATGCTCCACATTTTGTGAAAAATAGTGACGAGTTACCCTTTTATGGTCTCAAGGGATTCAAGCATTCATACTTTAATTTGTGGCATGTTTGGTCCATATTAAAATGGCAAAAGGTATCAAGGGTCTACATGGTTATGGGGGTCACCAAGAGATTACAATGTTGCAAGGTGCTATTCAAATCAGTTGCATTTTCTGTTGCAGTATGATAAGGGGAATCACTTAATACCACTTTCAAACATTTTTCGAATTCGAAATTGCTATAGATCAGACATTCATAAAAATACGCTTACCTCACTTTTTTGCGGTGATTTGTCATATTTTTCGTCTAGGGACGTTAGGGATATAAATGGGCAGGACCATTCTCGTCTGAAGTATTATTTTTGTAGCGTCAGTGTTCAAGGATGAGTAATGACTAGTCCTAACGTTAAATATGCATGCCAGGTATTTGGCAACAAGGACAAGCCATTCACTGAAGAAAGATGACAAACGAAGTTTGTTTATTGTTGTGTTGTTTTATGAATGACCAATGAGAAATGCAAATTTATGACTGTTTTTCGGAATCCGAGAGTGGTTCCAAAACCTCCACGCTAGTCAAGTTGCTTTATATTCAAATGGGCCTGCAATTGCGTTTTTAACATGCAATTAAAAAGGACTCAACACACTTGGAATGGACCTCTGCAACCAAGTAAATATCTGGCAGAGATATCTAAGAAAACATTTCTGATAACATTTTAAAAAAACACGAAAATCATATAGTGCTATTAACCAGCCTTTCCTGCCCTCACTCGCCCTTTTTCTTTTTGACGTTCACAAAGGATTTCCATTAGAACACAACTATGCACCGCGTTAGCGTTAACCTCAGAGCAACTTCGGCAGCCCATAGACTGTAATTGTCAATTATTTGCAGGAACATACTCAATGAAGAAACTGAACTGCGGCTCTATTTCTTGTCAATGTCAAAGGCAATTGCTCCAGAATAGTTAAATGGTTTGGCCATACTGTCTTAATTGTAATTTATATCCGGCCTCACCCGCCTCTAAACTTGCCATAACAAATGGTGCGTTTCCGAACACTTTACCTTAACACTCAATGGTTTTTTCCATGTATCAAGTTAAAGACAACGTTTCTTGTAGCCCGTTGTGAATACTCCTGATCGTCTTAATTTTTTTCGGGAGAGTAATGCTAGACGATTTCAACAGCTAGATTGAAACCAGACAAGTCTCAATTTTCCCACTATACCTCAGGGGAAAAATGCGCACATACGGAGTACATTATTGGCTAAGCAAGAAACGGATGATTTAGAAAATGAGTCGTATATTTGTCGTGTTTAATTTAGTTTCGTTTTAAAGCAACAGTAATCATGTTTCTAGGATGTAGAGAAAATGGCAAAGGAGATCGTGAAATATTGTGGGACTATATTAGTTGTGCATGATAAATGCCTGAAATTCGGCACTGAGTTAGGGCACGTCCAAAAAAAGAATTTTGGCGATAGGGGTATCGAAATTCTCACGTTTCAGGGGAGGGGAGCAATGGAAGGTAACATAGAGAGCAGAGCTTAAATTTGCTTAAATCTGGATGTAAAGTATATTAAATTGTTCTTCTGGTTATAAGGATTCAAAATATTGTAAGTACCTATGGTTTTAGAAGTTATGGAGTAAAAATGGTGGAAAGTCCTCAAACGGGCCCAATTGGGGGGGGCTTTTTTTTTTTGTTTTTGTTGGGGGGTTCTAAATGTGGTAAAAAAAATCAAGTTGCTCAAATGTGGTTAAAAGTGAAGCAAAAAAAAAAAAAAAAAAAAAAAAAAAACAAAAAAAAAAAAAAAAAAAAAAAAAAAAAAAACAAAAAAGGCCAAAAAAAAAAAAATGGGGTTTCATACGACAATGGAAATAAGAAAGAGTTTAATTCATCCATATATATGCTGTGGTTAGTCATCATTTTATGTGGTCTAATAGGTAAAACGTCTAAAATCTGGCCCCATCACACAAAATTCTTCAGTAGGGAAGGTAAGGATTCTTAGGCGTCCTTGATATCCCACAACTCCATAGTAGGAAGGAAAGGATTCTTAGGCGTCTTGAACATTCCCATTCTTCTTAAGTAAGGAAGGTAAAGAATTATTAGGCGGCTTGAAACATCACACAAATTCGTTAGTAAGGAAGGCAAGGATTCTTAGGCGTCTTGATATCCCACAACTCCATAGTAGGGAAGGAACAGGAGTCTTAGGCGTCTTGACATCACATAACTTCTTCAGTAAGGAAGGTAAGGATTCTTAGGCGAGTTGCTTCCCACAAATTCGTTAGTAAGGCAAGGCAAGGATTCTTAGGCTTCTTGACATCCCAAATTCTTCAGCAGGAAAAGGTAATAATTTTCGACGTCATGACATCACCAAATTTAATTCATGGGTACAAGTACATAAACGCCCGTAGCATTGCCTCTAATTACCTGTTTTCAAAATCATTACTGCAATAAAATAAGGTGGGGTTAGTCAAATTGGTTAATTACCTTTAAGAAATATTAAAACTAGATAAGGAAAATGGGCTCATTAGTATTCTTAGTTTGCAGATAACATGACACAACGCTGTATAGATGAGCTGTCCCTGACAATTTGCTTTAGATTGTTTACCGTTAATTCGTAGTTTGAATCCAGTAATTGAAAGTGAAATGCTCGTCTCAATAACCACTTCTTATGAATTATCAGAAACACTCCTACGAATGAAGCATCTTGTTCTATAAATGGAGGTAGGTTAAACTTCACCAGACATGAAAATTCTAAATAATGGGAGATGAGTAAGTATGTCCCTCACTCGAAGACGCAAGTAAGAAATACCATTGCTGCCTGTAAGATTCTTAAAATGCAATGTTTTTATCCGATATTTATGAGGTATGGTATGTCATGGAAGGAGTTTCCCGTAGGATTTTTGTGCTAAAATGATTTCAATAGGGGACCCCCCAAGACTTTCAGAATATGGTGAAGTCCAAAAATTTTCAGGACAGTGCCCTTTCCTCAGGGGAAAAAATGTTTAGTACAGGGTAAATTATGAAAACGAGTCATTGAACACTAACGTGTTTTTTTCCTAAAGGGTTTTTAAAAAAGGTATTAATTTGTGTCTAGGTTAAGTTAAAGCGGTATATCCCGTTATGGTTCAAGGTACCCAATGCGCTCATTTTTTTTTAAACTGGTAACGGAAGTCTTTATTGTCTCATAGGATCCACGGCATTCACTACTTTACAGTATGTGGCATTTGGTTCCATATTTAAATGTCAAAATGTATCAAGGGTCTAAATGGTTATGGGCTATTAACAAATCAGTTGCATTTTCGTTTCAGTATTGACAAGAGGAATCACTTGATACCACTTTTAACCATTTTAACATTTTCTGACATTCGAGGCTATATTGAAGCTCAAACAGCAACAAAATCAATGTTTGATGAAAATCATACGAGAGTAATCCATAACCGCCACTATATCCCCTAACGTCCCTCAACTTTCAAAACCCATTGAAAAAAAATCACGGAGCGGACCCCAGGCCTTGGGATAGGGGAAATTGTAGGTAAAGCCTAGATCTGACAACAAAAATACCGCTACCTCACTTTTTTGCGGGATTGTCAGATTTTCCTCTAAGGGGGAAGTTCGGGATATAAATGGGCAGGACCATTCTCAGTCCGAAGTATAGAATTGGTTTTATAGCATGAAAATTGTCATATACTTATCTCAAAGAAGTATATTGAAAGGAAGACGCTTTAATGAAGGAGCAAAAGGATTTGAACCAACCTTTTCTGCTGGAGATATTTTAATGGTCGGGGCATCTTTATTGTCCTGACTCTCGTGATTGTGTATGCGACACTTTATATAGAAGAGTTATGGACATTTCCTGCAGGCTAAGGTATTTTGGTAAAAAGGGGCAAGCCATTCACTGCTGAAGGCTGCCAACGAAATTTGTTGTTTATTGTTTTGTTTTAATGACAAAATAAAGAATGCAATTTAATTACTGTTTTTCGAATCAGGAAGTAGTTCCAAACCTCCACGCTAGTCAAGTTGCTTATATTCAAAGTGTACCTGCAATTGCGTTTTTAAACACTGACATAAAAAGTACTCAACCGCCACTTTATAGTTGGAATGGGACTTTTGCAAAAGCAAGTAGTTGTATACGCATTGATAGATTGTCTTCTTAGGAAATTCTGACCTGTTAAACACAAAATCATATAGTGCACTGGCTCTTCCCTTTCCGTTACCTTCATTGCCCCTTTCTTTTTGACGTTCACAAAGAATCGCTCCACTTTATAACACAACTATGCACCGCTTTTAGCTTTAATATCAGAACAAACTCGGGCAGCATATAGACTCTAATTGTCCGCGATATGGGGTTCAAGCTGGATAATAAAGCCGGTAGGCGTACCTACCCACATAGACAAGGCCAGCTAGACCCTATGGGACCACCTAGTTTAACGGAATTTTTGTGGGTGGTACAATGGTCAACAGTCGGCCAACTATCCCTCCCGTTCAGGCAAATTCACATGCACGCGTACAAATAAATTATCCCTATCAATTAACGGTAATAATTGTCCCGTCTACTACATATCAGTGATGAATATCCGACCAATTCTGTGCCTGTACTTGTTCGAATAGCACTTTGAATACAGCCCATCACCACTATAATCACTAAAAGTGTTGTGTTTATGAGTATTACATCTTTGTATGGAGTACTTAATATTTTAAACAACCCCCCACACACCACCACAACAAACACACACCTACACACACACACACACCGGCGAGCTAAAAGCAAACCAATTTGTTTACATATGTTAGTCTGCAGGCAGTTTCGGGCAGATACTTTCTAAAGTCTACTGTGAAAACTGGCAAAACTGCCGGATGTTTGAAGACGTACCTGCCATGTTTACGTTAAGTTATTGACAGGAGGGCTAAGAAGAGTAAAATATGCTATGATGCTGATATGAAGCAGTTTAAGGATGCAGTAGTAATAGGCTAAAGGCAGCATGAAGAAGTCGTAATGCTACACCTCATGGCCATTTCTAGTAATGTTAGGCAGAATCCAAATAAGTTCTGGTCATATGTTGCAGCTGCTCGTAAGGGGTCTGATACTTATCTTTTACCTTGAGAACGGAGGAAGTGATAGTGAACCTTCTAAAATTGCCTTGCTTTCAACAACCATTTCTCTAGTAAGTTTGGTGACGAGTACAAACCACTTGATCTGAATTCTATTACTGATGTGGCTCCTTCCATGGTGTCCCCATCTTTTTTGATCCTTTTAGAGTTGATGAGGCAGTTGATGATTCTCAGACTATTGATTACCTCCAGTCTCGGGGCCGATGATATTCTCATGTTATTTTGAAAATGCTGTTGACAATGACTTGAACCTAAATTATGCAAGCTTTTTAAACTTCATCGGAGTAGGCAAGGTTCCAAAAGCATTGAAAGTGCTAATGTTGTTACCTGTGTTTAAAGGGTCTGGCAAGCCTAAATATGATATTAGCAGTTATAGGACAGTTCAAACCAGTTTATTCTAGTAGGGTAATGGAAAAGCTTATTGGTGTTCGTATCATGTCCTATGTAGAGGAGGAACAATTACTTTCTGACAATCAAATTGGCTTTTGCAGTGGTAGAAATTGTGAGCAAAATGCTCACAAGATTGTTTCATCTTCTTTCTGAATCACTTGACAGTCGTAAATGTTCTCTTGTTGGTACAATTTTCTTGGACTTTTAGTTCTGCTTTTGATAAGTGATCACAATTTATTACTTGCTAAGCTACTTCTTTGGGGGAGTCGGGGCTGTCTACTTCAGTGGATTCAGAATTTTCCTTCTTGCAACGGAAACAAAGGGTTGTCTTCAAAGGTGAGTGGTTTTCTGTTACATCAGGGGGTACCCACAAGCTCGGTCCTTGGTCCTATTCTTTCTTGCTTTTTGTCAGTGAGATCAATACCGTTTTTCATCTCATTTGTCAGTTTGCGGGACGATCCACTTAGTTCGCCTATTTATAATGAATATGATCACAAGATTCTCCAAAGATATTAATACTATCTTCAAATGGACAGTTCTGAATTAGCTGCCCTTAATTATCGAAGGGTTCCACAATGCATGTAACAAGACCAAGGCTCTTGCAGTATTCCCATTCTTATTCTTTTGATGATTACCACACTCACTGATGTTGAAAGCTTCCAAGTTACAAGTTACTTGGAGTACTTTCACTACAGGATCTCTCTTGACACTAACATTGGTAATGTAGTGATAAGATTTCTAAGTGTATGGTTTCATAATCAGGTGCATTAGAAATATGTCGTCTTCTGCCCTCCTCAATCTGCATAATTCTCTTGTCCGCCACATTGTTTGTATTGTGCTAGCGTTTGGGCACCCTTCCAGCGAAACCACTTAGATGACTTGAAAAATTTCAGCGAACGAAGGATAACTCGCATCCAATTCTATCGGAAATCACATAATTTGATACTGTCCTCTTATGCAAAGCGGCTTCGTGAGTTTGACTTAGTGAGACTTGAGTATGTTTTTAGGATCCAGAGGTTGGTTTTGGGTTACAAAATTCTTAATGTTATAGGGCCAGTTCTTTCTCTCGTCATTATCGTAGTTCTTGGTAATTTACAAGGCTTTTTACGTCAGATTGGATAGAAGTAAATCTTTTCTAAATTCTAGGTTGGTCTCACTTTCCTGTCTGTGGAACGAGATTCCATCATCCATGCATTTCTGGCTCAAAATGTGGGAACTTTCAGAACTGGTGGTAAAGAATTTGCTTTGACTTCACAATTGAGGGTATTTCGGCTTGCCACCCACCAAGATGAGTATTTTTTTGTATGTGATTAGCTCTACTAATGATATTATTTAATGTATTGCTATTTTATTTAAATTTGCATTTTTTTGTTACATGTAAAGACCGGTACTGCATTTTTCATGTATTTTTTGCATTATGTACTGCCATTAATGTTGTTCTTATTAGGAAAAAGGGTGCACTTAAGTGCTTGGATATTTTTTCAAGGCCCATTCATTTTTCCAGGATTACTTGATAATATTTGTATTTTGCATGTGCAACGCACCATGGTTTGCAAGTAATTCAATAAATATTATTATGTACCCTCTGCCATGCATACGGCAACATGTTTGTATAGAGGTCAGTGGGTTTATCGCATTACCCACTACGTTGTTACGTGGTGTACATCTGTCCTACACAGGAATGAAGTGGGGATGGAATGGCACTGGGTTCGGGTTGGGTTTTTATTTTACATCCTTAAAATTGATAAAGCATAATGATATTTTACCGAAAATAGTGTTGAGAAATGAGAAGTCAACCGGCCTGCAATGAGTCCATGATCACACCTAGCTTAGAATCAGGATCAGTACATAGTGATGATAGTAATAACGAGTCTATAACGTTAAATGATCATTCACAATGTCAAACAATTTTCACAAACCTAAGCAGCTCAGACATTATCGAGGATTTGGGTAGGTACGCATACCGGAATTATTAGCCAGCTTAACTCGTTTCCGCTAATTGTCAATTATTTTGCAGACATACTCAATGAATACGATTGCAGAACTGCGGCTATTTCTTGTCAATGTAAGTCAAGGGCAATGCTCCAGAATCGTTAAATTGTTTGCCATACTGTCTTCATTGTAATTGATATCCGGCCTCACCAAGCCTCTAAACATGTCACTGACAAACCAGTGCGTTTCCGGCACTTTACCTTGAACACTTAATGATTTTTCTTACATGTATCAAGTTAAAGACAAAGTTTATTTGTATGCCCGTTGTGAATACTTTTGATCATCTTAATTTTTATCGGGAGAGGTAATGCTAGACAATTTCCCAGCAGATGAAACCAGACAAGTCTCAATTTTGCGCTCTACCTCACTAACCTCAGGGAAAAATGCGCATCTACGAGAGTATGTATATTGGCTAAGCAAAGAAACGTCTGCTTTAGAAAATGAGTCGTATATTTGTCGTGTTTAATTTAGTTTCGTTTTAAAGCAACAGTAATCATGTTTCTAGTATGTAGAGAAATGGCAAAGAAGATTCGTGACATATTGTGGACTATATAGTTGTGCATGATAAATGCCTGAAATTCGGCACTGAGTTAGGGCACGTCCAAAAAAAGATTTTTGGCTATAGGGGTATCGCAAATTTCTCACGTTTCATGGTGAGGGAGCAATGGAAGGTAACATAGAGAGCAGAGCTTAAATTTGCTTAAATCTGGATGTAAAGTATATTAAATTGTTCTTCTGGTTATAAGGATTCAAAATATGTACTACCTATGGTTTTAGATTTATGGAGTAAAAATGTGGAAATTAGCACAAACGCCCAATTGCTGGTTCTACATGTGGTAAAAAATAAAGTTGCTCAGAATGTGGTTAAAAGTGAAGCAAGGGGTTCATACGACAATGGAAATAAGAAAGAGTTTACTTCATCCATATATATGCTGTGGTTAGTCATCATTTTATGTGGTCTAATAGGTCAAACGTCTAAAATCTGGCCATCACACAAATTCTTCAGTAGGGAAGGTAAGGATTCTTAGGCGTCTTGATATCCCACAACTCCATAGTAGGGAAGGAAAGGATTCTTAGGCGTCTTGACATCACATTACTTCTTCAGTAAGGAAGGTAAAGAATTCTTAGGCGGCTTGACATCACACAAATTCGTTAGTAAGGAAGGCAAGGATTCTTAGGCTTCTTGACATCCCATATTCTTCAGCAGGAAAGGTAATAATTTTAGACGTCATGACATCACACAAATTTACATTTCAGGTACAAGTACATAAACGCCCGTAGCATTGCCTCTAAATTACCTGGTTTCAAAATCATTACTGCAATAAAATAAGGTTGGTTAGTCAAATTTGGTTAATTACACTTTAAATAAATATTAAAACTAGATAAGAAAATGGGCTCATTATTATTCTTTATTTTGCAGATAACATGACACAAAGCTGTATAGATGAGCTGTCCCTGACAATTTCCTTTAGACTTGTTACCGTTAATTCTTATTTTGAATCCAGTATTGAAAGTGAAATGCTCGTCTCAATAACCACTTCTTATGAATTATCAGAAACACTTCCTACGAATGAAGCCTCTGTTTCTATAAATGGAAGGTCGGTTAACTTCACCAGACATTAAATTACTAAAATGGGAGACGAGGTAAGTATGTCCCTCACTCGAAGACGCATGTAAGAAATACCATTGCTGCCTTGTAAGATTCTTAAAATGCAATCGTTTTTATCCGATATTTATGGGGTATGGTATGTCATGGAAGGAGTTCCCGTAGGATTTTTGTGCTAAAATTGATTTCCAATAGGGACCAGGCTTTCAGAATATGATGAAGTCCAAATTTTCAGACCGCTTGCCCTTCCTCAAGGGGAAAATGTTAGTACAGGGTAAAATATGAAATCGAGTCATTGAACTCTAACGTGTTTGTTTCCTTATACACTGTTAAAAAAATGTCCGTAAATTTACGGAAATTTACCTTGAACACTACTGATTTTTCTTACATGGTAGCCAGTTAAAAGACAAAGTTTAGTTGTAAGGCCCCCGTTGTGATACTTTTGATCATCTTAATTTTATCGGGAGAGGTAATGCTAGACAATTTCCCAGCAGATGAAACCAGACAAGTCTCAATTTTGCGCTCTACCCCTCTCACTAACCGCAGGGAAAAATGCGCATCTACGAGAGTATGTATATTGGCTAAGCAAAGAAATTCTGCTAGAAATTGAGTCGTATCTTGGTCGTGTTTAATTTAGGTTCGTTTAAAGCAACAGTAATCATGTTTTCCTAGTATGGTAGAGAAATGGCAAAGAGATGCGTGACATAGTGTGGACTATAAGTTGTGCATGATAAATCCCTGACATTCGGCACGAGTTATGGCACGTCCAAAAAAGATTTTGGCTATAGGGTATCGCAGATTTCCACGTTTCATGGTAGGAGCAATGGAGAGGTAACATAGAGGCCAGAGCTTAAATTTGCTTAATCTGGATGTAAAGTATATTAAATTGTTCTTCTTTCTTGTTAAGGATCACAAATGTACTACCTAATGTTTAGCATTTATGAGTAAAAATGTGGAAAGTAGCACAAACGCCCAATTGCTGGTTCGACAATGTGGTAAAAAATAAAGTTGCTCAGAATGTGTTTAAATGAAGCATGTGTTTCATACGACCATGGAATAAGAAAAGTTTACTTCATATCCATATATATGGCGTGTTGTTAAGTCATCATTTAAGGTGGTCTAATAGGTTCAAAAAACGTCGAAAACTGGCCATCACATACAAATTCTTAGTAGGGAAGTTAAGGATTCTTAGGCGTCTTGATATCCCACAACTCCATAGTAGGGAAGGAAAGGTATTCTTAGAGGCGTCTTGACATCACATTACTTCTTCAGTAAGGCAGGTAAAGAAATTCTAGGCTGCTTGACCATCACACAAAGTCGTTAGTAAGGAAGGCAAGGATTCTTAGGCTTCTTGACATCCCCGAGCTTCAAGCGGACAGTTATAAATATAATAATAGATCGTCATGACATCACACAAATTTACATTTCATGTACAAGTACATAAACGGGCCCTTAGTCAATTGCCTCTAAAATTTACCTACTGGTTTCCAAAATCAATTTAATAACTCAAAAAATTAAAGTTGGTTAGTCAATTTGTTATTACACTTTATAAATAAATATTAAACTATAAGAAAATGGGCTCATTATTATTCCTTTATTTTGCAGATAACATGACACCAAGCTTTATAGAGATCAGCTGTCCCTGACAATTTCCTTTAGACTTGTGAACCGTTAATTCTTATTTTGAATCCAGTATTGAAAGTGCAATCCGTCTCAATAACCACCTTCTTATGAACTTTCAGAAACATACTTCCTACAATGAGCCTCTGTTTCTATAATGGAATGTCGGTTAACTTCACCAGACATTAATTAGCTAAATGGGAGACGAGGTAAGTATGTCCCCTCAACCTCGAAGACTCCTGTAAGAATAACCATTGCTGCCTTTCAGATTCTTACAAGCAAATCGTTTTTAATATCCGATATTTATGGGTTAATTGGGTAAGTCATGGAAGGATTCCCGTAGGATTTTTTTGTGCTAAAATTGATTTCGCAATAGGGACCAGGCCTCAGAATAGTGAGTCCAAATTTTCAGACCGCTTTGCCTTCCTCAAGGGGAAAATGAGTACAGGGGAAAATTTGAAATCGAGAGTCAATTCAACTCCTAACGTTTTTGGTTCCTTTATACCGTTAAAATTTCCTTAAAATTTACGGAAATTTCTGGCAGCCGTATTTCCCGTCATTTTTAGGGTAAATGTATCAGAAATTTCTGTCAATTTAACGAACTTTTGACAGTAATTTTTACAGAAATTTGTCTCATATTATGGAAAAAAATATGTGATTTTTCCACAAAAAAAAGTCCGGAAATATTGCTGCCAGAATTTTTGAATATTTCCGTAAATTAAAATTTTTAAGCTATTTTTTATATGTTTTTTGTTTTTTTATTTTTTATTGTTTCTAAAACAAGATTTTTCCGTAATTTACGTAAAATCTGTTTTCTTAATTTACGGAAATTTTTAACATGTCAGGTTTTTAAAAAAGGTAAATTTGTTGTGCTATGTAAGTTAAAGCGTATAATCCCTTTATGGTCAATTACCCAATGCTCAATTTTGTTGAAACTGGTAATGAGTTCTCTTCTTATTGTCTCATAGGATCCCAAGCATTCACTACTTACAGTGTGTGGCATTTGTTTCCATATTTAAATGGCAAAATGTATCACGGTCTAAATGGTCTATGGGCTGATTAACAATCATTGCTTTTCCTTCTGTGCACAGTATGACAAGCATGATCACTGTAATTAACACTTTTAACATTATTCAACATTTTCGACATTCACGAGGCGATATTGAAGCTCAACAGCAACGAAAAAAGCATGTTTGCATGAAAATCCCAGAGTACCTCCATAACGCACTATAATCCCTAACGTCCTCAAACTTTCAAAACCCATCTGAACAAAAAATCACGGATCGGACCCATTCTTGGTTAGTGGAAATTGCTCCAGATCCCTGAACACAAAAATACCGCTACCTGACAAACACCAACCTGACTTTTTGCGTGATTGTCATATTTCCTCAGTAAGTTTAGATATAAATGGCAGGACCATTCCAGTCCGACGTATAGAATTTTTTAATAGCATGAAATGTTCATTATGATCTTATCTCAAAGAGTATATAAGGACCGGAATACGCTTAACTGAAAGAGCCAAGGATTTGAACAACAACCTTTGTGCTGAGATATTTTAAGGTTGGCATTCTTTATTGTCCTGCTCTCTGTGGATTTTGTGTATGCGACACTTTTATATAGAGAGTTATGACTATTCCTGCATGCTAGGTATTTGGTAAACAAGGGCAAGCCATTCACTGCTGAAGGCTGCCAACGCAAATTTGTTTGTTTATTGTTTTTGTTTTTTAATGACACAATAAGAATGCAATTAATTCTGTTTTTTTTTCTAATCAGTAAGTAGTTCCAAAACCTCCACGCTAGTCAAGTTGCTTTATATTCAATGTACTGGCAATTGGCGTTTTTTAAACACTGACATTAAACAGTACTCAACGCACTTTATAGTTGGAATGGCCTTTTGCAACAAGTAATATTTGTATACGCATGAAGATGTCTTCTTAGGAATTCTGAGCCATTGTTAAACACAAAATCATATAGTTCCTGGCCTTCCCTTTCCGTACCTTCATTTGCCCCTTCTTTTTGACGTTCACAAAGAATCGCTCCACTTTATAACACAACTATTGTGCAAACTGTTTTTTTAGCTTTAATATAGAAAACTTTCGGGCAGCCTATAGACCTCTATTGTCACTTATTTTTCAGACATACTCATGATACGGATTGCAGGACCTGCGTCTATTTCTGTCAAATTAAGTTCCACGGTCAATGCTAAATGCTCCAGATCGTTCAATTGGTTGCCATACTGGTCTTCATTGTATTGAATATCCGGCTCGACACCAAACCTCGTAAACATGTCACTAACAAACCAGTGCGTTTCCGGCACTTTACCTTGAGCACTTAATGGGTTTTTCTACACGTTCAGTTAAAGACAACGTTTTTCTTCTTTGTATACCCGGTGTGAATACTTTTGATCATCTTAATTTTTACCGGGAGAGGTAATGCTAGACAATTTCCCAGCAGATGAAACCAGACAAGTCTCAATTTTGCGCTGTACCTCACTAACCTCAGGGAAAAAATGCGCATCTACGAGAGTATGTATATTGGCTAAGCAAAGAAACGTCTGCTTTAGAAAATGAGTCGTATATTTGTCGTGTTTAATTTAGTTTCGTTTTAAAGCAACAGCAATCCTGTTTCTAGTATGTAGAGAAATGGCAGAGTCGTGGCATATTGTGGGCTAGTTGTGCATTTGATGTTAAATCCCTGAAATTCCGCACAGAGTACGTCCAAAGAAAGATTTGTTTGGTTATAGGGCGCATTGCAAATTTCTCATGTTTCATGGTAAGGGAGCGATGGAAGGTAACATAGAGACCAGAGCTTAAATTTGCTTAAATCTGTTTGTAAAGTATATTAAATTGTTCGTCTGGTTATAAGGATTCCAAATATGTCCTACCTATGGTTTTAGAGTTATGGAGTAGAAATGCGGAAAGTAGCCCAAAAGCCCAATTGCTGGTTCTACATGTGGTAGAACCGGTAAGTGTAATTTACATTCTACCTTCTACCTTCTGGGACCTTTGTTTTGGAGTAAGTATGTGGTGAGTTCACTTGACTGTCTAGAGCTTGTCCTGCCCATGTCTAAAATCATGTTTGTTGTGTTTGTTAAAAAGTTACATTTGAAATTAACAGATAAAGAAGGTGTACTGCACAATTTATTTAAAAAATATGTGCTGTTGATGACCTAAACACTTATTAGTATTATTTCTGAGCTGTGTGGACATCCCTTCTACAGAAATAACCTGACATACATTTTTTGATGTGCCAGTATGAGTATTAGCCTTGATAGTTGCAGAGTATGCAAAGGGATATATTAACCGCAGCCTACCACAGGGACTAAAGGAATGTGACAGTGGCCTGTTCATGGACTGCTTTCTTGCCAGAGGTCATTTTCTTCCATACAATCCCCAAAATGCAACTGTAGTAACCCTATATGGTACACTAATGGTTAGAATACCCCCGGGATCATAAGGACTTTTCCAAATTTATCAAAGCCTCAAGTCACAATTATCAAGTCACAGTGCAATATGGGATTGAGTTTGCTAATTCTGGTTGTGCCATCGTGTAATCATGAGCAACATTCATGAGGCCACAAAATGCATGCAAGGATTTGTTTTTGAAGAAACTTGTCAACTAATTTATAAAGTTTATGCCTCCAAATGCTTACAATGAGCCGGTGCCTACCACCTTAGTCATTACAGCTCTTAAGAACAACAAACATAATCTGAAACTGAGTGGCCAAACGTAGCTGAATCCCATTTTGTTAAAGTGAGCGATACCCGCCACATACCTACTCTAAAAAGATTGTCTCAGAATGTAGAACGGTAGAATGTAAATTACTCTTACCGTAGGTAGAACCCTTCTGGTTTGAGGATTTCTACAACGGCATTACTTTGTGATCTCGTCCTATATGTTCTTGAGTAGCGAGTGGAATAACCTTGGACCGCTTTGTTAAATTTGAAAAGGACCCAAAGTAGCCAATAATAGGGTGTTGTCGGCATTCAATTTGAATATTGCTCACAAAAGCATTGCCCTGAGTAATCGCTGGACCCCGTTGTTTCTGTGAAATGTATAATACTGCATAAGGGGTTGTTACACTTCCGTTAGGCATACCGCTGGGGGTGGGGGGGTCCTAGGGACCCCCCCTTAATAAAACCACTTTCCTAAAGGAATTTTTAGTTAAAATCACCACCTGTTAGAAGGCTTCAAAGGGACATCAACAAAACAATAAGAAATAAAAACTGAAGAAAGTTGTTCAGTAAGGAACCTTTGGGGCAAAACATTGATTTTAATTTGCGTCAAAATGTGCGAAAAAGACACTAATTTGTTTCTGCATTTTCTACGGCATGGCTTCACCTAGACTTGTGCTGATTTGCTCTAATGGTGAAGAATGAACTATTTTACCATATTCGCCAAACATAAATATGTCTCATGCCATTTTATATTTTTAGGGTTACTTGTATAATTTTCCATAGGTTCCACAGTAAAAGGCTACATGACGTATATAAAATATTATGGCTCCATGGCTTACTATACTTGCAAGATTGTTTTTAATTTATTATTTACTTTGTTTATGTCACTAGGTGTATGCATTATGAAAATCAGAATCACAGTAACTCTATAAGATTTTTCATTTTTGTCATGGGCACTTCCGTTAGTGCATAAGGGGGGCTCCTAGGGACCCATGCTAATTAACGCAAAAACGACGCGATGGATTTCAATTTTTTTTGCACCAATGCAGCTCACAAAAAGTTGTAGACGATACAAAAAATATAGAACCAAAGATATTCACGTAACATCGCCGGCTGAAAAACCAAAAAAGGGTCCCTAGGAACCCCCCCCCCCCTATGCAGTTAAGTGTTAATAATAATAATAATACCCAAAAGCAGATAGGGACATTAATAAGAGCTTAAAGAAATCCAGTAATTTATCAGCACTTTTAAGTTTGCCGTAACTTTATATAAATATGTCTATTCTATATAGTTCTGGTTTTACTCTATAATTTAAATCTTAAGGTACTGATCCTTTTTTTTTCCTTTTCATTTCACTTAACTTGTTCAGTATTCAGTATTTTCAAATTTATTCTTTAATAGACCGTATTCAATAGCCAGCCACTGTGGTGTACAAGATAGCAACGCATTCCGTACAATACATTCACCTGTCAATCGCTAAACATGGAGCGATTGAGAGCTTAATGTATTGTAGTCCTGGAAAATGTAGATCTTGTCACAACAGGTATGGTGGCTGACGTCATATTGAATACGGTTAGCCTCGGCCATAATGTATGGTGTGGATAAGGTAATGGATTTACATCAATTTGCCGTACTGGAATAACCCTAGTGTGGCAAAAGATGAGTGGTTGATGATGATGGAGGAGCAGGAGGAGGATGACGACGAGGAGCGAATAGAGGACGAAGACGACGACGGCGAGGAGGACGGTGATGACGATGATAATAGGTGAATATCACGATAGGATGACGAGTTATGACCGAACGATCTCAACGATAATAGAATATTGCGAAACCCTAACAAAAAATAGTGTTTCCGTTTCTGGATTCCGGGCTGAATTGGAAATATAAAACTGTAGCCATTGTAACGGCATACACGAGATTGCTTTCACTGTATTCACTATTCGGAAATGCAATCCCGATATGGACTATTGAAAGAAAAAACCACGACTTTTCCATAATGGGGTCTGTAAGATATGCACTTCCCGATGAATTCGGAATTGAATCCTTAGGTCTAGATTAATCTGCGAAAGTAGGTTAATTCAACAAAACAATATGAACATTACCGAATAGCTATCGTGCTACAAACACCCACACACGGGAACAAATCAAAAAAACACACGGTCTTTTTACACCAGGTATATTTTACATTTAGTTGCTTCGGGCCGGGGTGGTTTCGGGTTTTCACATTGTTATTAACCCGCTCGAGATTAAACACTTGTCATTTCGGCCAAAGCAAGAACAGGCTTTTTAGGTCATAGAATTGCAGATAACAATGTGTCGTACGGTGTAGAAGGTAATTATAGTTGCCGTATCACAGTCAGTTGACCCTTCACGACAACATAGTTGCATAAGCTTTATTCGTTTCGTCTATATTCCCAGGCTAACTACAGTACATTTGAAAATGTGCTGACATTGTACTTATAGTGTGCCTATTGGTAGTATTTGGTAATAAGCACAAAGTAAGTACATTCTGGGGATTGTACGTGAAATGTACTTATTTCTATCTTTATCAAGTTTTCAGTGTACTTACTTTGTGCTTACAAAGTACTTATCTGGGACTTAGACAAACTTTTCATAAAAGGATATGAAATGTGCTACAATTTGACTTACTTGTGTACAATATACTTATCTGGGACATTAGAAAATTTTTCATGAAAATGTATATGAAATGTGCGTACAATGGGCTTGCGTGGTGACTACAATGTATTATCTTGGACTTTAGTTTTCCCTTACCCTAGGATGTACGCAATGTGCTTAATTTTGACTTAGGTTTTCCTGAAGAAACAGGGTGATACTTGCCCAATGTGCTACTTTGGAATTACAGTTTTACCCCAAGGGTTTTCAGGATTGTGTATTGCAATGTGCTAATTTTAGATTGGGATTTCAGTAGGTATTTGAAGATATGTGTTTAAATGTACTTACATTTATGGTCACACATGAAAAGGTCTAGGCTAGGTCAACTGCCAATTTTAAATTTGAGTGGCCCGTGGCCGGTAGTTACAAGATTTGATGCATGGGGTGAATTGGCAATATTATAGCAAGTGAGGTTAAGTGCTAACACAGTACAGGTTAGGCAAGAGAAGCAGTGTGGCTGGTGGATACAAAAGCGAGTTCATGTGCATAAACTAAGAGGTAAATTTGGAATCTGTATTATAGATGTACATGCGTGCTGAGCAAAGATGTGTAGCATGTAGGTCACATATTTATATACTGGTATACTATACTGGCAATCTAGTGAGAGGTGATGGTAATGCTGAAGCTACAAAATACTAGAACTATAACTATGGCAGTCAGTAACTTGGTACTATAGTGTATATTTTACCACAGTGTTGTATAAAATATAGAATTGGTAGTATTGGTAAATAAGAAGGTGCATGTTTTGAGACATTAAATTAAGTTCTGGCGAACAGTGATCTGGTGGGGTAAGTGGTTTTACGTGTACCTAAGTTTTTTGCGTATACTCCTTACGTCGAAAGTTCAAAACACCTAAGGAGAAGAAAAGGTACTTAGCCACAACAGAGGGGACTAATCGCGCATAACCGAATTACTATTTTTCGCGGTATACGAGAGTCGTCTATACCCTAATTACTATTTTTCACCGTTACATGCACAGAGTGTACCCTAATTACGAGGTTTTCATGTATACATCAAGCTGATTTACATGCCAAAACTACAGCTCAAACATTATAAGTCGACCACCCCCCCCCCCACAAGGGTAACATTTTTCTGGAAAAGGGATGGCTCTCTGAAACTGTTACAAAAAAAGTAAAATATATACTTGAAATGTACACCTTAAATGTGCAAAAAATACACAAAATTTAACTTCTCCCGAAAAGATGTTAATTATAAATTTGGATGACCAAATTAAAAATGACATATGGGATATGAGGGAGGGAATTCTGAAACAATGACGTGAAAGATCACCTGTTATTTTGTTCCATCGCAAGAAGAGAGAGAGCAGAGGTAACCTAACTTTAATAAATGTAATTAAATTAAGAAATGGGAATGCGATAATTTTCTGCAATGAGCAGCGAAGGGGAAATGCAACATTATGGCTAAAAAAAGTTGAATTCTTCCATATGGCATAAAATAATGACTGCTTCCTAGGTGATATTCTTCCGGCTTTGTATTTTATGTTCTGGCACTAGGCCATAATTCTTGGTCGCTTACAGACACCATCTGCATATAAAAAGAGTGCATGTTGGGTTGACATTGTTTTGTTAACTACATCTTACTAGGCTACAAACACTCTAACTATGGACATATTGTGGCAACGTAGCGCCACATTCTTCAAACATAAAGCCCAGCGTGCAAAAGGCAAAAAGGTCCTAAACACTCGTTTGAATGACACAAAAATCATCAGTTTTTTTGCGAGACAAGGTCAGTCTGTCTTAAATAATGAGTGTTTTGGTATCCTGTCATTTCCAATACAAAAGGAACTCCACAAACGAGTGGACAATAAGTGGTAGAATTGCTTGAAATGTAGGCCCACATGTGCCAGATCACAGTTTAGCAACATATAGGGTCTATAGACTAACCCAAATTGAATACATGAGTTCCCCAGAAACTATGTGACCCCTTTTCCTAGCTTAGAAAACAAAGAACTGGTTATGCCACTGCAACAAGTGCATTTCAAGTACAGAACAGCACATTGCTTCATTATGGTTAAAATGTACTTGCTAGGACCTTCTAAGCCTTGCGACATTTGGAATAGCTGCAAGTTGCGTAACCAGACCTTTACAAGAAGGGGGGTTCGCAAAAGGGTACCGAGGCAGTTTCTGAGGGGGCGGAATGGGTCCTTCTCCATAGACATGTAAAAAAAGGTCAGTTCATTGGGGGGCGGGCGGGGGGGAAGGGTGCTGAGCGGGGTGGGCAACAGCCCTGCCACAGCTGGTTATGCCACTGCAGCAAGCACATTGCAAGTCAGGTAATGCTACATCTTGGTGTGCTTAAAATGACTTACTAAGCACATTCCAAACCCCGATATGTGGAACAGCAGCAAGCACATGCAAGCACAGTGTAAGTACATTTCTCGAGTGTGCTTAAAATGTACTGGCTAAGGCACATTCCAATATCGATATTTGGAAACGGCCGCAGCACATTGCAAGCACCCAGTGTAAGTACCTTCGGGGTTATGTGCTTAAAAATTTACTTGCCAAGATCGCATTCCAAACCTCAGATATTTGGGAACAGCAGCAGTTACATTGCAAGCCCAAGTGTAAGAAATATTCGAGGGGCATTTCATTGTGTTGCAAAAATTGTCTTGCATTTTACTTGAAACAGCAGCAAGCACAATGTAAGCACAGTTCTTGAGTGTGCTTAAAAGGTACTGTAGACACATTCCAAACCTCGTTTTGGAAATACAGCAGCAAGCAAGGCACATTGGCAAGCACAAGTAAGTTACATTTCTTGAGTGGGGCTCTTAAAAAGTACTTGATAAGGACACCATTTCCACACCTGATGTATTTTATTTGTGGGAAAAACAGCAAGCACATTTCAAGTCAGTGTAAGTACATATTTTTGAGTTTGCCAAACGGTACGTGCATTGCTGCTTAAAATGTACTATCGGGCAAGCACAATCATAACACATAATGACTTGGAAAAACAAGATTACAAATTAAGACATTGCAAGCACAATGTAAGTACATTGTAAGCACACACATTGTACTTGGGTTGTATTTATTCTCTGTAATGACAATTGTGCTTAAGATGTTACTTTACTTGTGTTCAAAATATCGAGGTTTGGAATGTGGGAAATATGTACATTGTAAAAGGACTGTACTTCGTAATGTGCTGAACCAGGACTATGCTCCCGCCAGACTTATGAGTTGCGTTTTCACAACGGTGTATCAGAAGTATTTATAGTCACGCCGGACTAATACGTCGGTGTGGCAGGGAGATATAGTCATCCGGCGGTCACAGTCCGACTTACAAGGTTGAACAATAGGGCAATGATCAGGTGACTCTTCATGCAACTTAAGTTTCACGCTTTATTCGATTGTCGTCTATGGAGCCCGGACTGCCTGCCGGACCATATCTCCCTTTTCACCGGCTATGTATAGGTGTTAGCACTATCAGCTGCGTCTAGTTCATGTTAAGACCAAGCTCAAAGCGTGGCTGTGTTTCAGCCATTTCGTTGCCTTGTTCGGTGTTGTTTGTACGGTTCTGGACCAGCACGTGTGGTAAATGTTTGAAACAAAAATTCCCTAAAAGCGACGTCTGCTTTCACAACAAAATGTACCCGGTGACTTTCGAGTTTCGCGTTGATTCATCTCTACAACAGCTTCAAATGTACACTAATAAGAGGATGGTATATATCCGTACAGCAGGTATATGTGGGAAGAGGTTGTCCAGGGTTATAGGTCATGAATGAGATGCCCGACTCTCCCAGGGAATAGTTCATTTTTGGTTCAATTTCTTGAGCTAGTGATTATGCTCCACTTTTAACCAATCAGATGACAGGGATCTATAATGAGGTATATAATTTCTATATCTACAACCTTTGTGTTTGCACGACAGCCAAAAACTGTTCATAGGTCATGGGGTCAGGTAGGGTAAAACATTTATATTGATCCGATGGGTTTCAAATTGCGGTTTCAAATTGATCGTATGGGAAGTACAGGATTATACATTTACTTTGTGTTAATCAGCTCACAGATATCTAACAGAGGCCAGGAGTGATGATCCCCAATAGACCCTGTGGGCCTTAACACTAACTCCCCCTAAATTATATCCACAATGTCAAAACAAATCGGATAACACTTTAGTTTACGTAATTATCTATAAGGCATGAAGAATTTGAGACACATTTTGAGAGAAGAGAATCTGTTAATTTAAATGTTTTACCCCAGGAGTGACCTCGAACCATTTAAGGATACTGTGTTAAAAGTAAACATAAACCTGTTCATTCCTAAGAACCAGATGAACATATTGTATAATACATTTTTTTAATCCCGTATGAAACGTGTACAATTTGGACCCCTGTTTAATTTACCCCCTTGCATATCTCAAATGATCACGGAATGCATAAGTTGCAATCAAGATTTGGCACAGTTAAGTCAATGTTGTCGTGAAACCATCATAAACATTTCCGTGCAGACTCTTTTGCAACGGTCATAGGCAAGGTCTATGGGTGACAGCTGGAATAAATGCATTTCATTTAAACGAAAACGTCCATTCACTTGCAGGTTGCAAAATGCCATGGATTTTTCAAACCACCACATACTTGGAATCATTACAATTCCCTCCAACGTTATTAAACAGACATGACAGGAAATATTTAACGAAGTTTACATTGACGATAAATATTCAAACACCCCAGCCCAAAAAATATATCCGTTTCAATAGCATCCATGTTGGTGGACAGATAGACGCATTCCGTACAACCAATACATTCACCTGTCAATGATCCCTGCGCAATCGCTAAACATGGATCGATTGACCGCTTAATGTTATTGTAGTCCTGGAATGTACACATCTTGTCCACCAACATGTCTGGTGCTGACTTCACATTGAATACGGGTCTATTGTCACTATTCTCCAAGTCTAAGTTTACAAATATTTGTGTAAAGCACAACATTTCGTAACATTTAGGAATATCACACATTGTACAATGTCCAAGAAATCTGTTTTTAATCCCTTTGTGGTCAAATCATGAGAGTGAATCCAGGTCACGTAGCGCACCATCTGCAGCAGCAAACGAATACACATCTCCGCCATACCCTTTGCATACTCGCGTGGACACTTAGCATATAAATATTGGACATTACCCCATGTGATCTCTATTACGGAGGACGGGTAGTAAACCGTTTTCGTAAGTAATCACGTAAGTCCCCTAGCTTCACTTTAAATGTTCAACAGCCAGTTAAATAAATATCGGAATGTCTTTGGGCTATAAGTGATGAAAGAAAATATCACAACCGTTATTCCTATATTATTTTATATCACTGCAAAATGTATTCGAGGCGATTACAAAACCAATATCTAATAAGATAGCTCATGATGTATAATTCGATCAACTACATCACGGATCTATTTTGTCGAAAAGAGTAGTGGTACTTTCTCAGGGGAGTATGTGCAGAAAGTCTTATGCCATTTACATATAGTGCGATCAGCCTAAAAGGTTTGACCTTCAAATGGTTTTAAGGAACTGACTAAATATAAGCAGGCATTTAGAACAATTTAGGTAAAGGATAATGATGTGACTTCATGGCATACGTCAATATACCATGCACGCCGACATGATTCGAATCATGTTCCATCACTGTTACATCCATTAGGTATTTAAAGTGGCGGAGGGATTAAAGAAGTCAAACCTTTTCCCGGTGCTAGTCGTGTAGACTCTTTTGTTCTCATAACATTAACAATGTAATTGCCATGACGAACAGTTTGAAATTATATGAGAACTACATTGAAATGAGTGTAAATTGAAGCGTCTTGGATAAGTGAGTGGGATATTCTTGAAGTTTTGTTGAAAGACATCACAAATAAAAAAATGATTTGGCCGCTGTCCATTGTCCGAGAGAAGAGACACGTTTGACTTCAAATCAAGATGTCCCCCCAGAGGCCGAACAATAGGCTGGTAAAGTTAATACAAATTAAGGCTGGACCCTTCATAGAGTAACATAATCAAATTAAAAGTCTCCATTGATAGAAAGGGCGGAACATACAAAAAGAGGAGGAAATGTTTATACACATTAAGGTTATGAGGAGATTTGCAAACCAACATTTTTGCCAAGTTCAAGTATTAAAATCATATATAGTTTGCCTTATCTCTGGACAAATGTACAACAAGGGGTGAAGATAAAGAATGAACCAATACCTTTGAAAATGGTGTCAGATTGCCAATTTTTCAATTTCACAAGCCCTAAAAGTGTAGTACTATCTTACTTATCCAAACAAACATTCTTGAGGAAAGACAAATTAAATATAAACCCATTGCTTTGTCAGAGAATACTTAGACTATCTCGATTTGTGTACAACACAGAGACAGTGGATCACAGAATTTCCAATTAAGGAACTAGTTTAAGGTACCATGAAGTTTACCCATGGATCGGACCAACATTTTCAAATTTCAGTTCACACTCTTCATACTACACACGTTTACTGAAAATGGTAGCTAGTCTCCCCTCTTGATTCGTAGTAGTAGAGTAGTAGTAAAACTCAAAGTTTTAATCCGGTTTTGTCCACGTAAACGGGGGTGGCCTGATTCACCTCCCCACTCGCAGCTCACCACCCTAATTACTCCTTCCTTCCACTTCACCCGATTCGTTCTCCATCCTCACAACCCACCTTTCTACTCTCCTCTCCACTTGCTTTTCCATGTCTTCTCCTCCAACCTCCCTCCTCGAACTTAAGTCTGCTCGTCATCCTTCCTAATACATGCCGCATACCAACGTAGTACTATTCGCCTCCCGCAACCGTCCACGCCTCTTCAAACCCAACATCTTCATCACGTCCTCAGTCTTCATCCTATCCATCAACGTCACACCACACAGCGCTCTTTCATTGCTCTCTCTCTCTCTCTGTCCTCCTCAGAATCCCCCATCTCATTTTCGCTCGGACACCCACGCATCGCTCATACAGCATCATCTGATATCACACAACTCTTATACACCATCCTTCCATCTTCAAAGAATAGCTGTTCCTTGCTCCGCCCCATTCCCTAACTTCACCCAGCCATACCTCACTCTATCTTGTCACAGCCACAGCCAGCTGTCCCAAGGTATGTTAACTCCTTCACAGACTACTATGGTTGGCCTAATATCCAATTAATCGAAAATCTTTCGATTTCGACCACATCTTGATTTATCTCGAAAATGCAGATTTTCATTATAACCAAATTATCAAAGAATAACTTGGCCTTTCAATTGATAATCCAATATTTTCGGCGATATCCAGTTTTGATTTGAATAATCCAGGTTTTCGAATTATTGGTCTTTTGGCGTCGAAAAGCTTGGATTTTCAATCGATAATCCAAGTTTTTCAACTTGATTTTGATAATCTTGGATTATCAATTCGATAAACTTTGATTATCACTTTGATAAGATTTTCGATTTATTGGACACTATACCTTGATAATCTTGGATTATCAATTTGAAAATCCAAGATTTTCAAATTATTGTGCATCTAGCGTCGAAAATCCCAGATTTCCGGTCGATATTCCAAGTTTATCAACTTGATTTTGATAACTTGGACTATCAAATCGAAAAACTTGGATTTTCACTTTGATAATCCAAGTTTTTCGACTTATTGTACAAGGGAAATCGAAAATCTTGGATTATCGACTGAACAGAACAACTTGGATTATCAACTTGAGAAACTTGGATTTTCAAGCTAATGGGCACCTGGCGCCGAAAATCCAAGATTTTCGGTCGATAATCCAAGTTTATCAACTTAATTTCAATTTCAACTTGGCTTACCACACAATCTTTCCTCCTGTTCCACCATCCCTCCAGCTCCCTTCTCGCATTTTCCACACATAAAATCTCTTGCCAAAATTGGGGTTACTCTCTTCATCTTTGTGCATCGCCCATAGATCCATTTCCCCCGTTTCTCACACCACACTGAATTTGCTTTTACCCTCTTCCCACACACGCCACATGGGTCTACCTCACTGACTACCACCTCCCTCTCCACCCCGCTCACCAGCACTTTTGTCTTCCCAAGGTTTACCTTCAGACCCTTACTCTCAAAAGCCGCCTTCCATTTCCAAAACTTCTCCCTCAGTCCTCCATTGTCTCGCACATTAAAACCAAGTCATCAGCATACAACATCGCACTCATCAAACCTTCTTTTGCACTCTCCGTGACTACATCAATCACAATTGCAAAAATCAATGGCGAAAGTACAGAACCTTGATGTACACCCACCTTCACCTCAAACTCCTCAGACAAATCAGACCCCACTCTAACTCTTGTCTCTGCTCCTTCATACAAACTCATCACTGCTCTAACCACTGCTTCTGGTATCTCTCTCTTCCTCATCGCCCACTCCATCACTTTCCTCGGTACCCTATTTATACTCGATTCAATCGAGTATAAATGGGTGAATCGTGATTACCCCGAGAACACAAAGGCATTATCAGCGATTTGCTAAATTAGAAAATAAAAAAAAATCAGTTTTTTGCCTGGCTGTATGTATCTTAGCGAGTGATAAGACCGAATGTAACTTAATAAGCATAACATCGAATATTTTAGGCATTACTGTCCGTATGGATACTTATTGCAGCACATAATTGAAGGGAGATACATATCTGTCAACACTACTATTTTATTCCTTTATGTCAATTGTTCATTTAGAAAAAATAAATTATGAGAATTCTACAGTCTTATCCTTCACGTTTAAGCTACTCCTGCAAATTCAAATAGTTGACGCTTCCGGATGGAAGTGCATTGATAGTGCATTCAAAGACCAATTCAAATTTTAAAAAACTACAGCGCAAATGGAGGAATAAATACAGGGAAGATAGGATTTCATAGGTCAGTAAATTTTACAGAGGTAGGACTCAAGTTGTTGACTTGCAATAAAATTCAATAAGCATTTATTTTGGCGTGCAATGCCCAGATGATTGACGCGTCGATAACTCAAGAATCTGTCTATTCGCTGTAAGATATCATGGCTTCACATCAAGAAGTCATCGTGACTTTACAACAACATATATTCAATTACCTTTGATATACTTTAGTGGTTAAGAAGAGAGCACAAAGGAGGCCCGCATTTATTAGAAAAAAAACAATTTAGAAGAACGCAAACATTCCCTTGAATTGATTTTTATCAATTACCAAACCCGCAACCCAGCCAATAAAACGGGACGATTTGCTTTAGATGTTAGTATTATAGTTGTTTTGCTAAATCAGAAACTTACAACATCAGTAATTTTTAAAAAAATCTGATTTTTTAAAATCTTTATAACAAGCATTGGTGTTATTAAAAGTACGTATTAAGAAAGCAAACAACCTAATGTTACAACCGAACTGGATGTTTTAGTCAATGTTGTCGACGTCTGTCCATACGAACATTAATTTCAGTACACAATTAAAAAAGAATAGTTTTATTCTTCTATACTGCTGTTTTGCTCCTTTTTAAATTTGGAGAAAAACAATCTCCATGTTGTATGTTTTTATCCTTTATTGGTGTTTCTTTTTAATATTGCAATATAGTTATGATGAATAATATATTATGAAAATTGTAAATACTAAGCATTCACTTTTGAGGAATCCATGCGAAATTCAAATGTTTAAAGCTTTCGTGTGAATTTCTCCATGTTGAAAGCTGTTGAATTTCCGCTTTGATTGTATGAATTATAATGACTTGAACCCCTCCTTGCAAATGATGCTTCTGCTTTCTAAATGAAAGGTCAATTTCAGTCGAATGGGCTGCGCCAGATATTAAATTACAAAAGTAGGAGTTGAAGAGAGCATGTCGTTCACTCAAAGACACGTGCAAGAAATACAATTACTGCCTCTTTGCATTTCGATTCCCATTCCCATTTCGAAAAGTAGAGCATGAAATCTTCATATGTTGACCTCAGGGAAATATATGAGAGGAATACGCTTGATAAAAGGATAGAATATGATTATGAGTAACTTTTGTGATGAGAATACAACAATATATAAAGGATGGAAAGCACGTGTTATGACTTGACTGCATGTTGGGTATTTGTCAAGCAAGGGTTATTCACTGCTCAAAGCTGACTTTGTTTGCAGTTTTTTTGTTTGACCCAAATAGGCAGTGTAAAAGACTTATTACGGTGGAGTTATCACATCAGCTAGAGAGGGAATGAAAGATTGAGGGGTCACGATCCGAAAAAAAGAAATTGTGAGCGAGATTCTGAACACAAACATTTCCTGCACTTTCAAATGGAGAATATTATTAATAAGGGGGATGCAAAAATTTCCCAAGGAAGTGAAGGGGAACGCGAAATTTTTGGCCGAACAAAATTGATTTCCTACCCTTTGGCGTAAATAGTGACCTCTCTTTCATGTACCCAATCCAGGAGGGGATTCCAACAACCCCTTGGGGTCAAGATATCTTCTTCTCCAGTATAACCGAATGCTAAAGACGTACTGAATCAGAATTTTGGGGTCCAACCTCGGGGAAATGTGGGGAACATTGGAAAATAAGGGGGTAAAATTAGTGCAGGGGTAAATTTCAAATCATGTCAAATTGTGTTTAGATGTACACCAATGTATTTTTCTAGTTATAAGGAATTTAAGGGGGGACATGATGTCAGTTTGTTTTTGAGAGACCAAATTGTAGTTTTCTAAATTTCTGAATTCTCACAACTTTCAGGAGTATTTTACTTTTTATTTGGTGAAAATCGGACATTTCGTTCAAATGTTATGGTTGATCGAAGTGTACAGCATCGCACAGAGAAAGACGATTTCTTATGTTTCGTATTGTTTTTCAACCAGCTACATTTACTTTGTTTTTCATTGTTTTTCAAGCAGTAATATTTAAGAGAATTACAAAAATAAATTAATTTGGGGGTAAAAGTGACCATTTACAGATTTGTTTTTAATTTAAAAAATAGTATTATTAATAGAATTGATAAATTTAGAATAAAAACAAAATTGCAATAATTAATTAATTTAATAATTGATTAATTAACAATTAAACGCTTCTGGACCTTTATTGGTCTATATCTTTTTTGCCATTTTAAGGTTGCAAACTTGGCCCCCCCCCACTTATCTCAAAAACGGTTTGACCTATTGACTTCAGATTTGGTACAAAACTAGTTTAATGTACATACTATGATCCTATGAGAGGATTTTGTATAAAACCCTTTAGTTTTTTAGTTACATTGATTTTTGTATGCCACCAGCAGCAAAAATGGTGAGAGAAGTTTGAACGGTTGCCATGGCAACACGGAATATAATTTTGGTAAACGATCTCATAGGATCACATATCCTGCCCATGGTAATTGTTTAAGAAACAAACTATGTTCAAATATATAAATGTATAAATAAATATATAAATGTTTATATTTTTGAGATAAATGGGGGGGGGGCAAAATTGTCATTTTGAATTTCTGATTTTCTTGGTGCCGTGACCTTTGACGCCTGCTAATTAGCATACCGGAGGTCGATATGACAAATATATTTGAAAAAGGCTCATCATACCAAACATTTGGTATATCACTTGCTTGTATTCAAAGATACTATGTGCTGTGATTGCAATAAACATAATATTGTATGAAAATGACGCCATGTCCCCCCTTAAACAGGTATAGTTTGGTTCAGACTTATAGTCTCACGGCTATATACAGCCTTGATAAGGTTCAAGGTCATCGTGGGGCAAAACTTATCCAATGCTCTGATTTTGTTGAAACTGGTGTCGAGTTACTGCTCTGGTCATACTAAAGCAGAATATATTTTGGGTGACATCTCTGTATACAATTTTGAGGTCAATCATTTGACCCCTATAGACCATGTCAACCCTTGAAACATTTTGCCCACTAATTACGCAAACAAATGCCAAACATTATAAATAAGGCAAGACGAACAATTTGACACCAGGTTCAGCAAAATCGGAGCACTGGGTAAGTTTTACCTCAGGATGACCTTGAACGTTAATAGGGCTGTACCTGTTTGACTAAAGGTGAGAACCTAGACAAACTATACCTATTTTATTCTTAAAATGAGACCAATGTATCGGTGTGCATTCAAACACAATTTGACTTGATTTCAAATTTACCCCTGCTAATTTTACCCTCTTATTTTACAATGTTCCCCACATTTCCTCACAAATTCTGATTCAGCACCCTTCAATTTTACTTCAAACCATAGAAATACAACTTCAAACCCTCTTCCCCAAACTTCGAGAATAGGATTCTCATTAATAACCCTACTATTTAATTGGCACGGATTTATAAGGCAAGAGAATACTAAATATTTGTACGCATGAAGATATTTTATTTTTTTCTGGTCCATTCCAAATCACAAATTCAAGAATCCGCGTGGAAACATATCCTAAAAATCGCCAGTCTCTCTTATTAATTATATCCTTAATTCCCTTCTTTTTGACATTGCACAAATAATCTTCCTGTGAATAGTACATAAGAACTGATCACCGCCCTCAGCTTTAACATCAATGCGACATAGGGCAGCTTTAGACCTAATTTGCCAATTGTTTTGCAGACATACTCATTGGACACGCTTGCAGAGATGGCGCGAGTCAAGGGCAATATGTTCCAGAATCATTAAATTGTTTGCCATACTGTCTTCGTTGTAATTGATACACGACCTCACCCACCCTCGAAAACTCGTAAATTAACAAACCTGTGCTTTTATGATATTTTACCCTATTAACACTTTTAAGTGTTAAAAATGTGTAAAAAGGTTTGCCTTACACGTATAAAGTTAAGGACAGCCCTTTTCTGTATGTCTGTTGCAAATACTACGGACCGTCTTAATTTGAGACGGCCAGATTTCCCAACAGATCAAGCCAGACATGCTTTGAGCTGTATCTCAGAGAAATTTTTTTCTCAGGATGATAAAAAAAAATCAATACAATAAAACTGTCTCTGTTAAATAAACAAATTGGGACACTCGGTCTTGACTTCCTTAACCCACTGCTGCGGCAGATTTGTATAAAATCATCATGTTACTTGTTATAATGTCAAATAATACAATTACGAATCGAATGTTCCTATTGAAAGCTTTTCACATAACACGGTATAACAGAAGTGAAGTGGAACACGAAATTTTCTACCCCCCCCCCCCTTTGTCGTAAATAGTGACCTCTCTTTCATGTTCCAATCCAGAAGGGGATTCCAACAACCCCTTGCTAGTCAAGACATCTTCTCTTCCAATATGACCGTAATTGCATTTCCCAGTCACAGTTTCCCAGAACCTCTCGGTCTTGTTTTAAACATTGCCATTAACGAAACAAAAGTAACACACTCCAATTGGCATGGATTTTTTAAGGCAAGAGAATATTTGTACGCATGAAGATATTTTAAGATATTTGTGGTCCATTGTAAATCACAAAATCACATACCGCATTTGAAAAGGTATCCTAAAAATCGACAGTCCCTCTTATTATACCCTTCCTTCTTTCTGATATTACATAAAGAATATCCCTGTCCATAGTACATAAGAACTATGCACCGCCCTCAGCTTTAACATCAGAACGACATAGGGAAGCTTTAGACCCAATTTGTCAATTGTTTTGCAGACATGCATACTCATTGGACACGCTTGCAGAGATGGCGCGATTTCTTATGTCAAGGGCAATGCTCCAGAATCATTAAATTGTTTGCCATACTGTCTTCATTGTAATTGATACACGGCCTCAACCACCCTCGAAAACTCGTAAATTAACAAACCTGTGCTTTTACGGTACTTTACCTTTAACACTTAAAAATTTGCCTTACATGTATCAAGTTAAGGACAGTCTTTCTCTGTAGGGCCTATGCCTGTTGCGAATACTACGGACCGTCTTAATTTGAGACAGCCCGATTTCCCAACAGATCAAGCCAGACATGCTTCGAGCTGTACCTCAGAGAAATTTTGTCTCAGGATGATAAAAAATCAGTACAATAAAACTGTCTCTGTTAAATAAACAAAGTTATAATTCATACAGGGACACGCGATCTTGACTTCCTTTAACGCACTTCACTTTAAAGCTGCGGCAAATTTGTGTAAAGTCATGTCACTTGCTTATCATATCAGATAATATAATATAGAGCAGGAGCATGGACCCAGGTCAAACATCATCGCTCACCCCCACTACAGAAAAGGTTTGAAACCTTTAGTAATTAGTATGGACCCTCTATATCAGTACTCTCAAATTGTGGTGTCATTTTTTCAATAAGGGCAAATTTAAGGTTACACAGGGGTCAAACTTTTAAAATGCTCCAATCATGTTAGTCTGGGGCCAAAACTAAAAACCCAAAAATAGAGTCCGCACAATTTTTTTGGCTGTTTCTACACCCTGAAGACCTACTGATTGAGAAACTGAGGGGTGCCAAAATTGCACCCTTGAGCATTTTGAAATATCCAAGATGGCCGCCAAGATGGCCGCCACCACATAAAATTAGTAATAAATCAGCTTCTAAAGCAGCTATAAAGATGATTCTAGTGTCTTTGCATGGGTTTTGGTGTCACTGAATTCAAATTTGTACTATTGTTAAATACCAAAGTATTCCCTATACTGAAATCCAAGATGGCCGCCAAGATGGCCGCCACCACATATAATTAGCAATAGCTCAGCTTTTAAAGCAGCTATAAGCATGATTCTTGTGTCTTTGTATGGGTTTTTGATGTCAATGAATTCAAATTTGTACTTCTTTTTAACATGAAAGTCTTCCCTACACCAAAATCCAAGATGGCCGCCATCACACACTTATAATTAGCAATCTCTCAGCTCTTGAAGCAAATACGATTGTAATTGTGGTGTCTTTCTATAGGTTTATGGGTATCATAATTCAAATTTCTACTCTTTGAAAGCATTACAGTGTTTCTTTACACTAAAAGTGAGAGTTGGTAATGGCATACAGGTGAAATACGAATGCAGGTGAAATACGAATGCACAAGTTTGTCTCAATTTGGCAAAGCATTCAAATATTCATATGATGCAAAAGTTGACAAAAAAGTAGTCTTAAGTTAGCAAACCATTTAACTGTGAATATCTTGGGATGAGGAATGTGACACTCTTTACAATGATTTCCTGAATTCTGAACCCGGGGAAGAAGCTTCATCAAAGGCTTCAGATCTGACAAACTGCTTCGCCCACTCCAGCAGGAAGGCCTGGAAGACTATAAACCGCCTCACTGTCAGAATTTCCAAACCATCGAAATGTCCAGTGACTGCCAACTCAATTGCTGAGCAACTCCTCGCAAATTGTCGTTTCAAGAACATTGATAAGGATCACACTCGCTCTGTCAAAAAAGAGATCACCAAACTTCGTCGAGCCCCCGGCGTGGACGGGTCACTTTCAACATCCTTCTCACTAAATGAGCTTATCTCTGCTATCAGCCAACTAAAGAGTGGAAAGGCCCAGGGCCCTGATAACATACCAGCAGAGTTCCTGATGCAATGCAGCCCACGATGTCTAGATTGGCTCCAGGAGTTCTACACATGTTGCCTTCCCAACCAGTCCTTACCCAAGATCTGGAGGAGAGCTACTATCACCGCACTCCCCAAACCAAACAAGCCTGTCGACAACCCTAAGAACTCCTGCCCAATATCACTACTGTGTGTCTCCTTCAAACTCCTTGAGAGGATGATCCTGGCCCGGCTGGAGCCCGTCGTCGATCCCCATCTGCCTGACGAACAAGCAGGATTTCGCCGTGGCCGGAGCACTGTCCATCAGATTGTAAAACGCACAAATGATATTGAGGAAAGCTTTGAAAAGCGCCGTAAGGCAGGCGTCATCTTGGTGGACCTTACTGCAGCATACGACACCGTGTGGCACCAGGGCCTGACACTCAAGCATCTCAGAACCATCCCAGATCGTCACCTTGTACAATTCATATGTAACATGCTTGCAAACCGTAGCTTTATTCTCAAGACCAGTGATGGGCGGAGTAGTCGTCTGCGTCGTCTGAGGAACGGAGTACCACAAGGATCTGTACTGGCTCCTATGCTGTTCAACTTGTATATCAGCGATTTACCTCAAACAACATCTAGACAATATGGCTACGCCGACGATCTTGCCCTCCTCCACTCGGAAAGCAACTGGACAGAAGTAGAAAGCACACTTACTACAGACATGGCCCTACTTGCAGCATATCTCAAGACCTGGAGACTGAAGCTGAACGAAGCCAAGACCACCGCTACTGCCTTCCACCTCAACATCAAAGAGGGTCATCGCGAGCTTGAAATCAACCTCAATGGAGCGCCTCTGCCATACAATCGTACACCAACCTACTTGGGAGTGAAGCTTGACCGGCAGCTTACTTACCGGCAGCACCTCGAGTCCGTATGCGCCAAGGTATCTTCGAGGAATAACCTCCTGTGCCGACTTGCTGGATCTTCATGGGGTGCCAGCCCAACGACCCTACGCACCACTGCCTTGGCTCTGGTCTACAGCACTGCTGAATATGCCGCCCCAGCATGGTGCAACAGCTCTCACACAAGGAAGCTGGACACAGTACTCAAGGAGACCTTGAGAACCATCACTGGCTGCCTCCGTCCTACTCCATCTGAATTCCTACCAGTGCTTTCAGGCATTGCACCTGCAGTACTTCGGAGTGAACACCACACGCATAAACTAGTGAATAAGGCCCTGCTCGACAACAAGCACCTGCTGCATAACACTGTCAAAGAATCACACCAACTCGGTAGACAGAGACTGCGCTCTCGCCGACCTTTCTGCCGACACGCTGCTAAACTCTCCACTTCCCCTTTCAACATCCTACAGACATGGAATACTGCCTGGCTAGATACCCCAAGACCAGATCAACTCTCTATTACACCTAAGACAGAACTACCAGACTGCGGATCACATTCTCAATGAGTGCCCTACCTTTCGTCCACCGGTGGACACAGACTTCTCAAACCCCAACCAATCAACAGTGAGTTGGCTCCAACGCATGCAACATATTTAGCTGCTGCCTCATACGCAAGAAGAAGACGAACTGTGAATATAATACACACTCTTACATTATGGTTTTACTGTAAGGTAACAAAGCATTCAAGTATGGTGATGATGTACAATGTTGTCATCATACGGTAGTTCGAAGTTGGCAAAGTGTTCAACTATGAAAATTACCCAAAAGTAGTTGTCATGATCGGATAGTCTAAAGTTGGCAAAATATCCAATTACAAAGATGTCGTTCAGGTTTTCATAATGTGGTATTCTATATTTGACAAAGTGTTCAACTATGAAAATGATGGAAAAAGTTGTAATGAACAGGAAGTTGGCAAATATAAAGATTTTCCACAAGTTGTCATACTAAGGTAGTCCATAGTTGGCAAAGCATTAATATATAAAGGTGATGCACAATTGTCTTAATACAGTGGTCTTTGTTGGCAAAACATTCAAATATAATGATGGAGAATATTTCATAAAAGGGTAATCTGAAGTGGGCAAAACACAAGTTTAGATGGTAATGTAGTCTTAATTGGCAACTTGTTCATCAAGTCTGAAGATAATCGCATAACATATCCACATATCAACTACTCTTTGGAAACACTTCAAAACAAAAATGAAGCCCACGTTGACAAAAGAAAGTTGTGCCAATTTCGCAAAATAAACTAAATAACACGAATTAGATAAAAAATATTTTGGAAAATTATTCCTCAGTTTCTTCTTCATCAGTTTCTTCTTGATCACTTTGGTCAGCTGAATCATATTTAATTTTAAAGTCCACTTATTTTGACAGTTGCCAACCTTCTTGCATTCACAGAAAATTCACATTTGCCTGAATGCATGGTGGATCAGATTCACAGACACGGCAATTCAATTCAAGTATTGGTCGGTGTGGGTCTTCTTGCGACAGTCGTGTCAAGAATAAGGTCAGGTTTCATCTTAACCAAAACATCGAGGAATGCGATCTGTCCGTTGGTCTCCTTTTCACGAGTGAATTTGATGACATCTTTGCGAAGACTGTTGAGGTGGTCAAAGAAAGACGATAAATGGTCTCGATCTATAACACCGAAAGTGTCGTCCACATAACGTTTCCATATGCGCGGTGGATTAGGTGCAGCAAGAAGGGCTTCCTGCTCAAAAGGACTCCATAAACAGGTTAGCCACTGGTTGGGAAACGAAAGAACCCATCGTTAGCCCATCAGATTGGGAGTATAGGTCGCCTTCAAATATGAAGTACGTGTTAGTCAAACAAAACTCCAACATCCGTTTCACGTCAGCGATGCGGAGGGATGTCCTGTCAATCAGTGTCACGTCATCTTTGATACGGTCCATGGTAATGTCAATTGCTTCCTTCAGAGTAACAGATGTGAATAGCGATTCTACATCAAAGGACACAAGCATATCTCTCTGAGTCTTTGAGGGTCAGAGTAGATATGAACGTAGCGAAATCACTCGTGTCTTTTACATGGTGTCTGGTCTTTCCGGTCAGAGGTTGAAGTATGTAGGTCAACTCCTTGGCTATGCTGTAGGTCGGAGAGCCAATAGAAGAAAAACAGAATCTACGGGTGTATTTTAAGACTACTAACACTCTACGACAACAACTAGTACACCCTAAAGACCATGTTCCCAATTAACTCCAACCTCGAGTTATCTACTCGAATTCCTTGTGGATCATGTGACAAAGTGTACATTGGTGAAACCGGCAGACCATTGAAAAAGAGAACCGACGAACAACAGAAAGCGACTCAGACGAGCAACACACAAAAATCGGCTATAGCCGAACATGTGTGGAGAACGACCAACATAACATTGACTGGGACAAGACTAAAATTCTGGACAGGAACACCAATTGGACTGAAAGGAAACTCATCAAGTTTACCCCTACATCTAGTCTACCCCTAATAACTTCAATAGGGACAAAGGAGCAGAAATTCCTCCTGAATGGGGTAGACTACTCCAAGGATGCATCTCAACCAATGAACCGGAAACTTAATTACTGGGGTATCCTTTACTCATCTCTTATTGTTCTCTCTCCCTTTGTTTACTGGTGAATATAAGGTGAAACATGACTGTTTAGTTTGCTCTGATGATGGCTTTCACTAGAGTGTCGAAAGCTTAGCCTTCCAATTTGGATGCCTCTAGGGAAAGATAATTTTCTACTCAAATGAAGATCCTGTCACAATAAGTCGATGTACTACTGTGCGCTGTTCTTGAAGAACTTTCACACGGCCCAGGAGTTGTTCTTCTTATTGATTGGTTGGGGTTTTAGAAGTCTATGTCCACCGGTGGACGAAAGGTAGGGCACTAATTGAGAATAAGATCCGCAGTCTGTGATGGAGAACCACATTGGCAGGTTGGAGATGGTCGCAGCCCCATCGGTGCAAATTGCTGTTGAAGCGACCAACTCCTGTGCGAATCCGGTTTAAGGTGACCCATTCCTTGCGTGGAAGATTGCTACCAGGTTGTAGTTCTGTCATAGGTGTAATAGTGAGTTGGTCTGGTCTTGCCAGTATCTAGCCAGGCAGTATTCCATGTCTGTAAGATGTTGAATGGGAGCTGGAGAGTTTAGCAGCGTGTCGACAGAAAGGTCGACGACTTTGTTTTTTACATTATTAAGAATGACTTGTGGTGGAAGAGAGCAACTCAGGCTAAGCTGGTGCTGTCTACTGACCTGCTTTCCAGCGCAACCGCTCTTTGTTGCACCCTTGATACTAAACTCAAAGTAGCGATCAAAGATCAGGTAGACATCTGCTTTGCTAAGCTTTTTTGGATGTACATGAGAAACCCCGACACAGTCTTGTATTTTCCATGTACTGGCCTGTGGATAATCCAGAGAATAACACATCCGTCTATTACGATGACTTCTGGCTGAGCTGACTGCACTATCTGTAGATTTTTCTTCATTTGTCGACTTGGTCTTTGTTATCCTCATATCACCACTATCCTCAAACATGGAAGTTGGTATTGGTCATAACTCGTAACAGAAGATTTCTTTAACATCCACAGCGAGTGATGTCATCAAGATTAGTTCTGTGTTTTTGAAGAAACGAATCCCATTCTAATTTGCTTCTTGCTTAAAGCCATTGTCACCACATTGGTTTATTTTGAACTATTAAACCCTCTGGCAAACTTAATACATATTAACTCATATAGCAACTGCATTATTAAGATTCACCAACTCAGGGGCTATCCTACCAAAACGATATCGATCAAACCAGTTGGATGGTGATCAGGATTGAGGTCAGGATCAATGCAAGTTTGGAGCTTCTTTTGTGAAGAATTTGTGCTAAGCAGTGCGTTTCCCTGATGTTATAAATAATGATAACATTGAACACGTGGACCATTAAATTCTAATTAAAGACACTAAACCCATAATCTTATGTACTTCTGAAGCTGAGATTACAGCTAAGCAAATGTTGTGGCAGCTAATTTGTTGGCCATTTTGGTAGCCATCTTGGATTTTGGTTTTATGGAAGGCTTAAGTATTTAAAAGAAGTGCAATTTGAATTCTTTGACACCAAAAACCTATACAAAGACATTAGAATCATCATTGTATTAGCTGTAGAAGCTGAGTTATTGCTAATTACAATTATGTGGTTGCGGCCATCTTGGATTTCGGTATAGGGAAGACTTTAGTGTTAAAACTTAAAAAGAAGTACAAATTTTAATTGCTAATTATATGTGGTGGCGGCCATCTTGGATTTCGGTATAGGGAAGACTTTAGTGTTAAAAGAAGTACAAATTGGAATTCATTGACACCAAAAACCCATACAAAGACACAAGAATCATCCTTATAGCTGCTTTAAAAGTTGAGTTATTGCGAATTTTATGTGGTGGCGGCCATCTTGGATATTTCAAAATGCTCAAGGGTGCAATTTTGGCACCCCTCAGTTTCTCAATCAGTAGGTCGTCAGGATGCAGAAACAGCCAAAAAAAATTGTGCGGACGCTACTTTTGGGTTCAGGTAAAAAATGGGGTTTTGGCCCCAGACTATGTTGAAATGTATGCCATATTGTCCGTCTAGTCATAAGGATGCCAAAAATGTATAGTTTGTACCATCTATGACAATTGGTTTTGGAGTTATAGAATAAAAATGCCTAAAATGGTTTTAAAAAGTACATTTCCATTTGTACAGGCGTCAAAATCAGAAGTTGCTCCGATTTTGGTAAAAAATGAAAGAAGTTGATCATCTAGCTTAATGTGTCAAAATAAGGAATAGTTAGCATCTGCAATGCATCATGTTATGCGACAATATAGGTCATAGGGCAACATAATCCAATTGGCGTTGACCTTCTTTGACCTTATCTCGGTAAGTAAACATTTAACATAATCAAAACTATACTTTTTGGGAGTCCTCTTTCCTCAGGCAATAATTTGCAAGTATTTAAAATATATATAATCAAAATTAACTTGTTTTAATGTTGACCCCTGTACAAATTGAGATTGACCTTTTTTACCATTTTCGTCATTTTTACCCCATAACTCCAAAACCAATGGTCGTAGGTGGTACAAACTATACATTTCTGGAATCCTTATGACTAGATGGACAATATGGCATATTTCAACTTGAATAGAGCATTTTCAAAGTTTGACCTCCTGTGTAACCTTAAATTGGTCCCTATTGAAAAAGTGATACCACAATTTGAGAGTACTAACTACCTAGCATTGATATGTCCATACTAACTACCAAAGGTGTTAAACCTTTTCTGTAGTGGGGGGGGGGGGTAAATAATAGAATGTTCCTATTGGAAGAACCCGGTGGAAGAATAAATCAGATAAGCCTAAACTATTAGTGACGTCAAATTTCTAAAGGGATATTTGCGGTCAAAAAGTAGTTCTGGTTCACTCTCTCTTAAAAGCTGACTGAGAGAGATTTCGAAATATATTTTTTTAGATATTATAAAGATGGTCACCTCAGTTGACCCTCGCCTTAGGCGCTCAGTCAGGTCTCACGACCTTGCTGTAAAAATCCCAAGCTCCAACTTGGCCTCCCACAGAAGATCATTCATCTCCCATTCTCTGTAGGCTTATGAAACGCCCAGCCTGCTCATGTAGCATCAAACCAGGACTTGCAGAGCTTCAAAAGGGAGGTTAATCGCCATCTTGGAGCCTATCCGTAAGTGTTACTAATTAGATTAATTAGATAACTGCTGTTAATGCCTTGATTAACCTTGACAAAAAACTGAATGCACAATTCCAAAGTTTGAGATGATTCATGCTGCAAACATTTATGTATAGTATAACAGTGCAATGGGATACTGTGTATAACAAAAATTCTGGATCCTGAATTTTATAACAGAGTTGTGATTTTCTATATGAAGAACTTAGATATTTCACACAGTGATTAGAATATTATTAGCATTACAAGCATTAAGAATATGCAAAAACACGACTTGTTTGATAATTTAGGGCGCCCTCCTCGTGAAATATCTGAGTCAGCCTTTAATTAACTTAACCTGACTCTAGTTTTAAAGTGTAAGGGGTTCCGATGTACTGTTTCTTAGTGCATTTTGAACGTATGTTAATACAATGTGAATATGCCACATGTTTTCAGAATTGGAGCGTAGGCAGTACAACCTTTAGTGTTTCTGTTACACGTGGAAACTTAAAAGTTCCTTTTACCCAGAACAAAAACAGATATAGCGATTAATTAATTAATTGCCTTATTGGTGTCTTGTCTAATTATTTTTTTTTTTAAAAAAGGAAAATGTGTTTTTAAGGTAGCAAAATGTAATGGGACTACTTGATGCCTGCTTTCTCAAACATGTATGGAAAGTTCAATGGTATACTTGATACATACTCTCTTGAAAAGAACTTAAATATTGCAATTTCAAGGAGCTTACGAAATATTAATACGCTATTGCACAAAACCCATGACTTTCAGATTTAAAGCCTAAAGTGTGTGTGTCACAAAAGGGAACCCTAATTTATGGAATTACACGTATTACATAATATTGATTTCACAGTAAAGAGTCCTTTTGCTATCTTAAAGGCTGACTCAGAGATTTCTCGATGAGGGCGCACTTAATTTTCAAACAAAATTTTGCCATAATTAATTACTATTAACAAAATAAAACATTGATTACTTAACAATTAAACGCTTCCGGCCCTTTTTTTTTAAAAAAAGTAAAATTTTTATCTTTTTTTGGGCCATTTCTAGTTGCAACCTTGCCGCCCCCCCCCCCCCTGGCCCCCCCACCGCCCCCACTCTTATCTTTCAAAAACGGTTTGACCTAATTGACTTCAGATTTGGTACAAAACTAGTTTTAATGTACATACTATGAATCCTATGTGCGATTGTGTATGAAAAAGCCCTTTAGTTTTTTAGTTCAACATTGATTTTTTTATGCCACCAGCAGCAAAAAATTTTGAGAAAGTTTGAACGGTTGCCAGGGCAACACGGAATAAATTTTGGTAACGGAATCTCATAGTGATTCACATATCCTGCCCATGGATAATTGTTTTGAAACAACATGTTCAACATATAAATGTTATATAAATTGTAAATGTGTTAATATTTTTGAGATAAATGGGGGGGGGGGGCAAAATTCGTGCATTTTTTGAATTCCTGATTTTCTTGGTGCCGTTACCTTTGACCCCTGCTAATTAGCTTACCGGAGGTCGATATGACAAATATATTTGAAAAAGGCTCATCATACCAACATTTTGGTATATCACTTGCTTGATTCAAAGATACTAGTGCCTGTGTGGAATAAAGCATAATATGTAATGAAATGATTCCATGCCCCCCTTAAAAAGGTATGTTTGGTTCAATATTAGTCTCAACGGCTATATCCAGCTTTGATAAGGTTCAAGGTCATCGTGGGGCAAAACTTATCCATTCTTCTGATTTTGTGGAAACTGGTGTCGAGTTACTGCTCTGGTCATACTAAAGCAATATATGTTTTTGGGTGACATCTCTGTATACAATGTTGAGGTCAATCATTTGACCCCTATAGACCATTTACACCCTTGTTACATTTTGCCCACTAAGTAACGCAAACACAATGCCAAACATATAAAATAAGGCCACGAACAATTTTGACAACAAAACCCAGGTTTCACAAATCGGAGCACTGGGTATTTTTACCCCGGAATGACCAGAACGTTAATAGGAGGGCTTGTACCTGTTTGACTAAAGGTGAGAACCTATAGACAACTATACCTATTTTTTTCCTTAAATGAGACCAATGTATGCCGGTGTGCATTCTAAACACATTTTGATTGATTCAAATTTAACCCCTGCTTATTTTCAGTTTAAATACCCTCTTATTTTTACAATTTTCCCCCCCACATTTCGGTCATCGCAAACTTCTGATCAGCACACCCTTCAATTTTACTTCACACAACCATAGAAATCAACTTCAACCCCTCTTCCCTCCTTCCTTCCTTCCTCCCAAACTCGATAATAGATTCTATTAATAACCCTACTATTTAATTGTCACGATTATAATGCAAGAAATACTAAATATTTGTACCATGAAGAATTTTATTTTTTTCTGGTCCATTCCAAATCACAAATTCAAAATCCGCGTGGAAAACATATCCATAAAAAATCCGCCAAGTCTCTCTATTAGTAATCCTTAATTTCCCCTCTTTTTGACGTGCACAAATAATCTTCCCTGTCCCATAGTACATAAGAACTGATCAATCACCGCCCTCAGCTTTAACATCAGAACGACATAGGGCAGCTTTTAGACCTAATTTGTTGTCACAATTGTTTTTGCAGAACATACTCATTGGACACGCTCAGAGATGGCGCGAGTCAGGGCAATATGTTCCAGAATCATTAAATTGTTTGCCATACTGTCTTCGTTGTAATTGATACACGACCTCACCCACCCTCGAAAACTCGTAAATTAACAAACAACCTCGTGCTTTATATACTTTTACCTTTACCCTATTACCTTTTAATTTTAAAGGGTGTACAAAAGGTTTGCCTTACCAGTATCAGTTAAGGACAGCCCTTTTTCCTGTATGTCTGTGGTTGCAAATCCTACGGACCAGTCTTAATTTTGAGACGGCCAGATTTCCCAACAGATCAAGCCAGACATTCTTGAGCTGTATCCAGAGAAATTTTGTCTCCGGATGCTAAAATTAAATCAATACATAAAATAAAAACTGTCTCGTTAAATAAACAATTGGGCCACTCCGGTCTTGACTTTCCTTACCCCCCTGCTGCGGCATATGTGTATAAAATCATCATGTTACTTGTTATAATTCAAATACTACAATGCCGAATCGAATTTCCTATTGACGCTTTTCACATAACACGTATAACAGAAGTGAAGTGGAACACGAATTTTCTACTACCCCCCCCCTTTGTCCGTCAATAGTGACCATCTCTTTCCATGTTCCATCCAGAAGGGATTCCCACAACCCCCTTGCAGTCAAACACTTCCTCTTCCAAACATGGACCGTAATTGCTTTCCCAGTCACTGTTTTCCCAGAACCTCTCGGTCTTGTTTTAATAAACATTGCCATTACGAAACAAAAGTAACACACTTCACACTCCCATGGCATGGATTTTTTTAAGGCAAGGAATATTTGTACGCATGAAGATATTTTAAGATATTTGTGGGCCATTGTAAAAGCACAAATTCACATACACATACCGCATTTGAAAAGGACCGAAAAATGACAGTCCCTCTTAAATATAAAAACCTTCCTTCTTTCTGATATTACATAAGAATATCCCTGTCCATGTACATACGAACTATGCATCCCCGCCCTCACTTTAAACATCAGAACGACATAGGGAAGCTTAGACCCAATTTGTCAATTGTTTTTGGCAACTGCATACTCATTGGACACGCCTTTGCAGAGATGGCGCGATTTTTCCTTATATGTCAGGGCAATGTCCTCCCCAGAATCAATTAAATTTTTTTGCCCTACTGTCTCATTGTAATTGAATACAACACGCCTCAACCCCCTCCAACTCGTAAAATTAACAAACTGTGCTTTTCGGTACCTTTACCTTTAACACTTAAAAATTTTGCCTTACAGTTCAAGTTAAGACAGTCCGTTTCTCTGTAAGGGCCCTATGCCTTGTGCGATACTACGGACCTCCTTTAATTTTGAGACAGCCCGATTTCCCAACATAAAGATCAAAAGGCAAGCCAGACATGCTTCAGTGTAGCCTCAGATAAATTTTGGTCCAGGATGATAAAAATCAAGTAACAATAAAACTTCTCGGTTAAATAACATAAACAAAGTATAATTCATACAGGGACACGCGATTTGACTTCCTTGAAAACCACTCTCAACTTTAAAGAAAGCTGGGCCAAAATTTGTGTAAAGTCATGTCACTTGCTTATCATAATATCAATCCTAACTAGAGCAGGAGCGTGGACCCAGGTCACACATCTCGCTCACCACCCCCACTACAGACAAGGTTTGAAAACCTTTAGTAATTTAGTATGGAACCCCTATATCCGTACTCTCATTGTGGTTCATTTTTTCATAATGGCAAATTTAAGGTTACACAGGGGTCAACTTTGAAAATGCTCCAATCATGTTAGTCTGGGGCCAAAACTAAAAAACCCCAAATAAGTCCCGCAACAATTTTTTTGGCTGTTTTCTACACCCTGAAGACCTACTAAAGTGAGAACTGAGGGGTGCCACAAATTGCACCCTTCTCCTTGAGCATTTTGAATTATCCCAATATGGCCGCCAAGATGGCCGCAACCACATTATAATTATTAATAACTCGGGTTCTAAAGAAGCTATAAAGATGATTCTAGTGTCCTTCTATGGGTTTTGGTGTCACTGAACTCAAATTGTACTATTGTTAAATACCAAAGTATTCCCTATATGAAATCAAGATGGCCCGCCAAGATTGCCGCCACCACAGATAATTCAATAGCTCAGCTTTTAAAGCCAGCATAGCATGATTCCTTGGGTCTTTGTATGGTTTTGATGTCAATGAATTTTCAAATTTGTACTTCCTTTTTAACGGAAAGTCTTCCTACACCAATCCAAGATGGCCGGCCATCACACACTTAATAATTAGTAGCAATCTCTCATAGCTCTTGAAGCAAATACGTAAATTGTAATTGTGGTGTCTTTTTCTTCTATCGGTTATGGGTATCATATTTCAAATTCCTCTATCGTTGAAAGCATTTACAAAGTGTTTCTTTACCTATAAGTAAGTTGGGTAATGGCATAACATGTGTAATACGAATGCAGGTGAAATACGAAAAAAAATAAAAAAAATAAAAAACTTCAAATATTCATATGATGCCAAAGTGCAAAAGTGTAGTCTTATGTTAGCAGACCATTTAACTGTGAATATCTTGGGATGAGGAATGTACCTCTTTACAATTAATTCCTGAATTCTGAACCCGGGGAAGAAGCTTCATCAAAGGCTTCCAGATCTTCTGAAAACTGCCTTCGCCCCTCCAGCAGGAAGGCCTGAAGACTATAAACCCTCAAAACCGACACGCCTCACTGTCAGTTTTCCAAACCACGAAATGTCCAGGACTTTCCAACTCATTGCTGAGCAACTACTCCCAAATTGGTCGTTTCAAGAACAATTATATGGATCAACACTCGCTCTGTTCAAAAAAGAGATCACCAAACTTCGTCGGGCCCCCGGCGTGGACGGGTCACTTTAAACACCCTTCTCACAAGTTGAGCTTACCTCTGCTATTCGCCAACTAAAGAGTGGAAAGCCCAGGGCCCTGATACCGACCAGCAGAGTCCTGAGGCAATCATCCCACGATGTTATTGCTCCCAGAGTTGCACAACATATTTGCCTTCCCACAGTCCTTACCCAGATCTTTGGAGGATACTCCGATCATCAACACACCGCACTCCCCCCAACCAAAAAAAGCCTTGTCGACAACCCTAAGACTCCTGCCCATATCACACTGTGTGTCTCCTTCCACCTCCTTGAAGAGGATAGCCCTGGCCCGGCAGGAGCCCGTCGTCGATCCCCATCTGCCTGTCGAACAACAACATGATTTTCACGCGTGGCCGGGCACTGTCCATCAGATTGTAACACGCACAAATGATAATTGAGGAAAGCTTTCAAAGCGCCGTAAGGCAGTCGTCATCTTGTGACTACTGGCAGCATACGGCCAACCGTGTGGCACCAGGGCCTGAACACTCAGCATCTCAAACCATCCCAGATCGTCCCTTGTACAATTCCTATGTAACATTGCCTTGCAAACCGTAGCTTTTATTCTAAGAGCCCGCGGTGATGGGTCGGAGTAGTTTCGTCTGCGTTCGTCTGAGGAACGGAGTACATACCACAAGGATCTGTACTGGCTCCTATGCTGTGTCACTTGTATATCAGCCGATTACCCTCAAACAACATCTATACCATATGGCTACGGGACGGGACGCCTACGATCTTGCCCTCCTCCCACTCTAGCAAACTGGAACAAAGTTAGTAAGCACACTTACTTACAGCATGGCCCTAGCTTGCAGCATTCTCAAGACCTGGAGACTGAAGTAGAGTGAAGACAAGACAACCGCTACTGCCTTCCACCTCAAAACTAAAGAGGGTCATCGCGAGCTTGAAATCAACCTCAATGGAGCGCCTCTGCCAAACACTCGTACACCAACCTACTTGGGAGTGGAAGCTTGAGACCGGCAGCTTCACTTACCGGCAGCACCTCGAGGCCGTATGCGCCAAGGTAATCTTCGTGAATAACCTCCTGTGCCGACTTGTCTGGATCTTCATGGGTTGCCAGCCCAACGACCCTACGCACCACCACTGCCTTGGCTCTGGTCTACGCCACTGCTGAATATGCGCGGCCCCAGCGGGTGCAACAGCTCTCAACACAATAAGCTGTACCAGTACTCAAGGAGACCTTGAGAACGCATCACTGGCTGCCTCTTCCTACTCCATCCGGACTTCCTACCAGTGCTTTCAAGCATTTGCAACCTGCAGTACTTTCTGAGATAGAACACCACACGCATAACTAGTGAATAAGGCCCCTGCTCGACACAAGCACCTGGGCCCCTGCATAAAACACTGTTCAAAGAATCCACCATCGGTAGACCATAGAAGACTATGCGCTCTCGCCGACCGTTCTGCCGACACGCTGCTAAACTCCCTTTCCCCTTTCACACCATCTTACAGACGTGGATACTGCCTGGCTAGATACCCCAAGCCAGATCAACTCTCTATTACATCCCACACCTAAGCAGAACACCAACTGCGGATCACATGTCTCAATGAGTGGCCCTACCTTTCGTCCACCGGTGACACAGACTTCATGCACACCCCCCACCAATCAACAGTGAGTTGGCTTCCAACGCATGCAACATATTTAGCTGCTGCCTCATAACGCAAGAAGAAGACGAACTGTGAATATATACACATCTCTTACATTATTGTTGACTGTAAGGTACAAAGCACTTCAAGTAGTGATGATGAACCATGTTCATCATACGGTAGTTCGAAGTTGGCAAGTGTTCAACTAGGAAAATTACCCACAAGTAGTTGTCATGATCGATAGTCTAAAGTTGTGGCAAATATCCAATTACAAAGATGTTCAGGTTTCGGTTTTCATATGGTGGTATGCTATATTTGACAAGCGTGTCAACTATGAAATGATGGAAAAGTTGTAATGAACAGGAAGTTGGCAAATATAAAGAGTTTCCCCAGTTTGTCATACTAAAGGTATACATAGTTGGCAAAGCATTAAGGATATAAAAGGTGATGCACAATTGTCTTAATAAGTACAGTGGATCTTTGTTGTCAAGAAACATTCAAATATGATGATGGAGAATATTTCATAAAGGGTAATCTGAAGTGTGTGCAAAAACAAACAAGTTTATATGTAATGTATCTTAATTGGCAACTTGTTCATCAAGGTCTTGAAGATAATCGCATAACATATCCACATTAACTACTCTTTGGAAACACTTCAAACAAAACTGAGCCCCCCGTTGACAAAAGAAAGTTGTGCCAATTTCGCAAAAAACTAAATAACACACGAATAGATACAAAAATTTTGGAAAATTATTCCTCAGAGTTTCTTCTTTCGTCAGTTTCTTCTTCTTGAGCATCTTGGTCAGCTGAATCATATTTAATTTTAAAGTCTAATTTTGACCAGTTGCCCAACCTTCTGCATTCACAGAAATTCACATTTGCCTGAATGCATTGTGATCAGATTCACAGACAACGGCATCAATTCAAGTAAGTATTAGCCGGTGTGGGTCTTCTTGTCCGACAGGGTCGTGTCAAGAATAAGGTCAGGTTTCAGCTAACCACCATCGAGGATGCGATTCTGTCCGTTGGGTCTCCTTTTCACGATTGAATTTTGATGAAACATGTTGAGAAGATGTTGAGGTGGTCAAAAAGAGACGATAAATGGTCTCGCTCTAATACACAGAAAGTGTCGTCCACTTAACGTTCATATGCGCGGTGGATTAGGTGCAGCAAGAAGGGCTTCCTGCTCAAAAGAACTCCATAAACCGGGTTAGCCACTGGTTGTAAACGAAAAACCTATCGTTGGCCCATCAGATTGGGAGTATAGGTCGCCTTCAAAAATATGAAGTACGTGTTAGTCAAACAAAACTCCAACAACCGTTTCACGTCAGCGATGGCGGAGGGATGTCCTGTCAATCAGTGTCATGTCATCTTTGATACTGTGTCCATGGTAATGTTCAGAGTGCTTCCTTCAGAGTAACGATGTGAAAGCGATTCTACATCAAGGACACAGCAATCTCTCTGAGTCTTTGAGGGTCAAGAGTAAATGAACGTAGCGAATCCACTCGTGTCTTTTACATAGTGTCTGGTCTTTCCGGTGGTTGAAGTATGTAGTCAACTCCTTGGCTATGCTGTAGGTCGAGAGCCATAGAAGAAAAACAGAATCTACGGGTGATTTTGAATACTACTAACCCTCTACGACAACAACTAGTACACCCTAAAGAACCTGTTCCCAATTAAACCCCAACCTCGAAAAAAAAAAAAAAGTGTATCTACTCGAATCCTTGTGGATCATGTGCAAGAGTGTACATTGGTGAAACCCGGCTAACCATATGAAAAAGAGAACCGACAGAACACAGAAAGCGACTCAGACAGGCAACACACAAAAATCGCTATAGCCGAACATGTGTGGAGAACGACCCAACGACCACATAAACATTGACTGGGACACGACTAAAATTTGGACAGTAACACCAATTGGACTGAAAGGAAACTCATCAGTTTACCCCCTACATCTATCTATCTAGTCCTACCCCTAATTCAACTTCAATAGGGACAAGGAGCGAAATTCCTCCTGAAGGGGTAGACTACTCCAAGGATGCATCTCAACCAATGAACCTGAAACTTAATTACTACTGGGGTATCCCTTACTCATGCTTATTGTTCTCGTCTCCCCTATCTCCCTTTGTTACTGGTGTATATAAGAGGTGAAACATGACTGTTTAGTTTGCTCGGATATGCTTTCGCTAGAGTGTCGAAAGCTTAGCCTTCAATTTTGGATGCCTCTAGGGAAAGATGAATTTTTCTTCTACTACTACTCAGATGAAGAATTCCTGTCACAATAAGCGAGGTACTATGGCGCTGTTTTCTTGAAGAACTTTCAACACGGCCCCAGGAGTTTGTTCTTCTATTGATGGTTGGGGTTTTTAGAAGTCTATATCCACCTGTGGGACGAAAGTAGGGCAACTAATGAGAAAAGATCCGCAGTCTGGATGGAGAACCACATTGGGCATGTTTGAGATGGGGTCGCAAGCCGTCGCGCGCCCCATCGTGCAAATTGCCTGTGTGAAAAGCGACCACTCTGTGCGAATATCCGTTTTAAGGTGACCCATTCCTTTGCGTGAAGATTGCTACCAGGTTGTAGTTCTGTCCCATAGGTGTTAGTGAGTTGGTCTGGTCTTGCCAGTATCTAGCCAGGCAGTATTCCAGCTGGTAAGATGTTGAATGTGACTGGAGAGTTTATCAGCTTGTCGACAGAAAGGTCGAGACTTTGTTTTGTTTTTACATTATTAAGAATGACTTGTGGTGGAAGAAGAGCAACCCAGGCTAAGCTGGTGCTGTCTACTGACATTCTTTCCAGCGCACCGCTTCTTCTTTGTTTGCACCCTTGATACTAAACTCAGAGTAACGATCAAAGATAGGTAGAACCATCTGTATTGCTAAGCTTTTTTTGGATGTACAGAGAAACCCCCGACACAGTCTTGATTTTTCCTGTACTGGCTGTGGATTCCAGAGATAACACAATCCGTCCTAATTACGATGACTTCCTGGCTGAGCTGACTGCACTATCTGTAGATTTTTTTCTTCTTCTTTCTCTTCTTTCATTTGTCCGACTTGGTCTTTGTTATCCTCATATCACAACCAAGATAATATCCTCAAACCATGAATTGGTATTGCCAATAACTCGAAACAGAAAGATTTCTTTAAACATCCACAGCGAGGATGTCATCAGATTAGTTTCTGCTGTGTTTTTGCAGAACAAATCCATTCTAATTTGTTCTTGCTTTAAGCCATTGGTCACCCAATTTGGTTTATTTTGAACTATTTAACCCTCTGGCAACCTTAATACATATTAACCATATAGGCAACTGCATTATTAGATTTCACCACTCCAGGGGCTATCCTACCAAACGATATCGAATCAACCGTTGGATGGTATCAGGATTGAGGCAGGATCAGTGCAATTTTGGAGCTTCTTTTTGAAGAATTTGTGCTACAGTGCGTTGCCCCCTGATGTCATAAGAATGATAACATTGAACACGTGGACCATTAAATTCTAATTAACGACACTAAACCCATAACGTTATGTACTTCTGAAGCGGAGATTAGACAGCCGCAAATGTTGTGAAGCTATTTGTTGGCCATTTTTGTAGCCATTCTGGATTTGGTTTTATGGAAGTCTTAAGTATTTAAAAGAAGTGCAAATTTGAATTCTTTGACAAACCAGAATAACCGATACAAGACGTTAAATCATCAATTGTATTGCTGTAGAAGCTGATTATTGGCTTTACTATTATGTGGTTTGCGGCCATCTTTGGATTTCGCGGTATAGGGAAGACTTTAGTTGTTAACTTAAAAAGAATTACAAATTTTAATTGCTACTTATATGTGGTGGCGGCCATCTTTTATTTCTGGTATAGGGAAGACTTTAGTGTTAAAGAGAAGTACAAATGGGATTCCTTGACACCAAAAACCTCATACAAGACACAAGAATCATCCTTATAACTGCTTGTAGCTGCTTAAAAACGTTGGTTATTGCGAAGTTTATGTGGTGGCGGCCACTTGGATATTCCAAAATGCCTCAAGGGTGCAAGTTTGGCACCCCTCAGTTTTTCTCAAAATCATAGGTGCTTCAGGCTGCAGAAAACAGCCAAAATAATTGTGCGGGCTCTACTTTTGGGGTAGGTAAAAATGGGGTTTTTGGCCCCAGACTATGTTTAAAGTATGCCATAAATTGTCCGTATTCAGAAGGCGTGCCAAACTGTATATTGGTTACCTCTAAGGACATTGGTTTTGGAGTTATGGAATAAAAATGGCCTAACATGGTTTTTTCAAAAGTAACATTTCCATTTGTACAGGCTCAAAATCAGAAGTTGCTGCTCGATTTTGGTAAATGAAAAGAAGTTTGTGATCATCTAGCTTAATATGTGTCAATAGGAATAGTTAGCATCTGCATGGCTCATGTTATGCGACAATATAGGTCATAGGGCACATAATCCAATTGGCGTTTGACCCTCTTTTGACCTGATCCTCGTAAGATAAACATTTACATAATCAAACTCTACTTTTTGGGAGTCCTCAATCCTCATGCAATAATTTGCAAGTATTTTAAAATATATATATCAAAATTAACTTGTTTTTAATGTTGACCCACTGTAACAAATTGAGTTGACCTTTTTAATTTTCGTCATGTTTTACCCCATAACTCCAAAACCAATGGTACGTTAGGTGGTCCAAACTCTACAATTTGGAATCCTTACTAGATGGACAATATGGCATATTTCAACTTGAATAGAGCATTTTAAAGTTTGACCCTCCTGAAATTTAAACCTTAAATTGGGTCCCTATTGGAAAAGTTATACCACAATTGAAGAGTACTAACAAACTACCTAGCATTGATATGTCCATACAACTACTACCAAAGGTGTTAAAACCTTTTCTGTAGGGGGGGGGGGTAAAATAATAGAATTTCCTATTGAAGCAACCCGGTGGACGAATAAATCAGATAGCCTAAACGATTAGTGACGTCAACTTTTCAAAGGGATATTTGCGGTCAAAAAGTATTTCCTTTACTCTCTCTTAAAAGCTGACTGATAGAGAATTTTCCGAAAATACTTTTTTAGATATTATAAAGATGTCACCTCAGTTGACCCTCGCCTTAGGCGTCATTAGGTCGACGACCTTGCGCTGTAAAAATCCCACTCCAACTTGGGCCTCCCACGAAGATCTCATCTAATCTCCCCTTCTCCTGTAGGCTTATAAACGCCCAGCCTGCTCATGAGCAGTCAACAGGACTTGCAGAGCGTCAAAAGGGAGGTTAAAATAATCGCCATCGTTGAGCCTATCCCGTAAGGTTACTAATTGAGAATTAATTAGATAACTGCTGGTAATGCCTTGATTAACCTTAACATAAAAACTGAATTCAAACAATTCCAAAGTTTGAGATGAGTCATGCTGCAAACATTATTATAGTATGACAGTGCAAGGGATACTGTGTAATAACAAAATCTGATCCTGAATTTTATAACAGAGTTTGTGATTTTTCTATATGAAACTTATATTCTTTCACACAGTGATTAAATATTATTAGCATTTACAATGCATTAAGTACTCTGCAAAACACCGACTTGTGTTTTGAAAATTTAGGAGTATGGCGCCTCCTCGTGAAATAATCTGAGTCAGCCTTTCATTAACTACCTGATCTAGGTTAAGTGTAGGGTGGGGTTCTGATGTACTGTTTTCTTAGTGCATTTTGAACGCCATGCTAATACATGTTAATATGCCACTGTTTTCAGAATTGGAGCGTAGGCAGTACAACCTTTATGTGTTTCTGTTTACCCGATGAAACTTAAAGTTCCTTTTACCCAGAACAAAAACAGAGATGCGATTAATTATAATTGCCTTATGGTGGTCTTGGTCATTATTTTTTTTTTAAAAAAGAAAATGTGTTTTTAAGGTAGCAAAATGTAATGGGACTACTTGATGCCGGCTTTCTCAAACATGTTGGAAAGTTTTGAATTTTCAATATTGTAGATGTTCATGGTATACTTGATACATACTCTCTTGAAAAGAACTTAAATATTGCAATTTCGAGGAGCTTACGAAATATTAATACGCGATTGCCAAAACCCATGACTTTTCAGATTTAAAGCCTAAAGTGTGTGTGTCACAAAGGGGAACCCTAGTTTAATGATTACACACGTATTACATAATATTGATTTCCACAGTAAAGAGTCCTTTTGCTATCTTAAAGCTGACTCAGAATATTTCTCGCTGGAGGGCGCACATTAATTTTCAAACAATCGTGCTTTTTTTGCATACACATATGCTTTCCGTATACTAATCCTACTGTGTGAAAATAAATAAGCTCAAATCGAAGTCGCTTCATGTATATAACACAACTTTGTTATGAAAATTCTATTCCGGATCCGGATTTTTGTTATACACGGTCTCCTATGGCACTGTTACACTGTGCCATAAATGTTTTCTTCAGAAAAACGAAAAATCCGATTCATCTCTACCTTACAATTAGCATTTTTAGGTGACTACCCTAAACCTTTAGTTCTAGATGGCCATTTTTAATCACTACAATCCTACAACAAAAAATTAATAGTTCGAAATCTCTGAGTCAGTCTGTAAATACCATTGCAAATTTGCGTAGAATACTGAACTAACCTGGTCAAAATCGTGATAGTACAAGCGCACATACAAACAAAATTGGGCTTGACTGTGAATGAATGGTTCATGGGTTTCCTAACTTGTAAATTCGATATGAATAACGACCAACCAAATTCAATTGTTTTGCCATTTGTTTTATCTTCTTGTTTTTTCAATTAAATTTGGCAGGTGGAAAGTAAAGTATAAATCAGGACCACACCAGTTGCTCAGGGCAAAAACTGGGGAACGTATTTGGATTGTTTAAGAATCGAATTTAAACGGGATACTGATCTCCAAACAGTCACTCAGGGTCATACACTTCGATTTTACATTTACCAAAAGAATTTTCCAATAAATCACATGGATTTGCTACTTAAGAACACGACGTTATTCGATCTGGTCAATGCCCTTTTTGGAGAATCATGTGAAAATGCACTGGGAGTAAATTGCATATTTTATAGTGTTGAAACAGCATAACGGAGAATGTGCAAAACAGCACAACAGCCAACGAAGAATGGGCTTTAGCAAAACAGCACAACAGGCAACGGAGAATGGGCTTTAGCAACACAGCACAACAGGCAACGAGACTTGGCTTTAGCAAAACGCACAACAGCCAACCGGAGAAATGGATTGCAAAACAGCACATCAGGCAACTGAGATTGGCTTGCACGGAGAATGTGGCCTTTACAATAATATTTCCATGTCAATGTCGCCATAAGATCTTGATAAACAAGATGTTATACTATTGTCGTCCGAATCTTGTTTTGGCGAACATGTTATGGTATGGTAAATCCAGGTTCTAGGTCACCGAGTTAAGTGGTCTGGGCCTGGGATGGATTCCAACTTAAGTAGGTCATAAATAGGAAGACGTATGAAAGATTGAAAGATACACCGGGTTTTCAAGAAAAGGTGCACGATGCGAGGAAAAAAAGCAAAGAGCATTCCACCGAAATCTGATTATTAAAGGAACTCTGTGTCTTTGGGCTCCTCTGTATTCTCGTGGCGCCATCCCGTAGTGAGAGCGATTCGGTTAAAAAAAGCTTATGTACCTGCATAAGCAATTTCACATGTAAGAGCTCTTATAACTGGTCATTATGATTGGGTCGGGGGCACTCCTATCTTGGAGGGAGGTGACGCGTATTTTCCGCATCGTGGCACCCAAAAGAAACCCATATATTTTGAAAAGTCACAAGGAGACATATATTTTATAATTTTATCAATGTATGCACAAACCCGTATATTTTGGGGCAATTTTTCACCCAAAGACCCCTATATTGTGAAATGAAATCTTTGCAAAATTTTCTAAAAAAACCCATTTTAGGGAAAAGTTTTGCACATTTCTCACCCGAAAAACCCATCTTTTTGGGCATTTTGTTGTCTCTCACCCAAAAGACCCCTATTTTTGCTGTAGTCCTCTGTCACCGAATGCCCCGGGTTTGGAAGCGCCAATCTTAAAGCATATCGATTTTTAATAATGTGATGCGGTTGGGGGTGGGGGGGGGGGGGGATTGGCCACACTATATGGGAGTGATTGGGAGAAGGAAACAGTTGCAATGATGCTACGGTTTGCACCAGAGGGTGTTTTTAATCAATTCCAATGATGCATAGCAATGTGCTATACCGTATTGTAATAAAAAACATGTCAGTACTTAGGGATAAAAAGTGTTCAAAAGTTTTAGAACCACAAGACATGTCCTAATCATGCTAAGGAAAATGAAAATCCCTAAGTACTAACGCTTTGTGGGCTAAAATGAGCGGTAAAGTCAGGGTTTTTTAGTGTTAAGAATGGTTTTTATGTAATCAATGAATCATAGTGAGGTGAAATTTCCCAAAACAGGTGCATTTTGGGATGGACTTCAAAACACCCTCTGGGTTGCACCATGCTGGATATGATACGGGGATGGTCAAACGAATTGTGTTTAGCATTGTCAATATCGACACACTTAGTTTGACCTTTTTAGGAAGGACCTTCCCTTGAAGCTAACAACGTGTTTCAAGCCATATCACTTTTAGGGGCACAAAAAAGTGGGAAACAATAGGGACATTTGAACCAAAAACGTGTACATCCAGGCTGCACAAACAAATAATGACGTAGTAAATATCCCCTTGCATAGACCGAATGAGGAGACTTTCTCCGCCATATCACATTTACCCCTCAAACGTAACCAAGGTAGATCGGTTAATTCTAATTATATTGTGGTATGTTTGATTAGGAAGAATCGCGCTTTAAGCTTTTGGTTAATAATAAGAAGGAAGTCAAAGACCAAGCACACTAGATCACGACATACAAACATCCGATTCGAGATGATGTCAGTTTAGGCATGATGTGCTCCAATTGTAACTATCAAACCACTTCTGTGAGACGTATTATTCACATTTTGGCCTGATTCGAGGTTGCTTGAGGCACGTGGTCCTAATAGGTAACGAGTGCATCAAGAGGCAGTAAAAACCCATCAAATGGGATGGTTAGGGAATGCGTAATTGTATAAGGTAGGAGTCAATCGTTGTTTTTGCCAAAAGAAAATATTCACCAAATGGGTGAAAGATCAATGGTCATTAAAGGTTAACCTGTGCACACTCCATATGTGCTTGTCCAGTTCTTTTTAAGCAATGTTTGGTCAAGCACTCTATTTGGTACTAGAAACACTTTATTTCATACCCAAATTTCATCAAATTTGGGCATTGAGATTTAGTAGAGGTTCACCTTTTTAGTTAATGAACCAATCAAGAGCAAATATATGAATATATAATTTGTGGTAGCAGCTCAATAACAAGTAATAATGCATCACATTACATTATGGTCATATGTAATAATGCTTATTTGTATTTAAAGCAATATTAGCACATTTGTTTGAAGGACTGCCCCCAATTTTTCAAAAAAAATTGAGATTTTTACACGGTTGCATTGGTAACTGGCCTGAGTAGTAAAACCATACCTGTGAGGGGTTAGCCGAAAATATCCGTGTCTTCACAAGCGAAACGAATTTTGTAGTTCGAATAATTATTATCGGGATCCACCGATAATAATTCAACGGATGACGGAGGAAACGGCCTTCCAATGTGAAATAGCCGGGAAATAGCGCATGGATGAGTCTACGCTCATCCATTAGTTGTTTTATTGGTTCAGCAAAATCAACCAACAACGGAGAATGGGCTTTAAACAAAAAGCAGCCACAACATACACGGGAACGAATGGGCTTAGCAAAACAGCACAACAAACAACGGAGAATGGGCTTTAACAAAACAGCCACAACAACCAACGGAGAGGAATGGGCTTTAACAAAACAGCACAACACCCAACGGAGATGGGCTTTAACAAAACAGCACAACAACCAACGGAGAATGGGCTTTAACAAAACAGCACAACAACCAACGGAGAATGGCTTAAACAAAACAAGCCACAACAACCAAGGGAGAATGGGCTTTAACAAAACGCCCAACAACCAACGGAGAATGGGCTTTAACAAAACAGCACAACAACCAACGGAGAATGGGCTTTAACAAAAACAGCACAACAACCAACGGAGAATGCGGCTTTAACAAAACAGCACAACCAACCAACGGAGAATGGGCTTTAACAAAACAGCACAACAAACAAACGGAGGAATGGGCTTTAACAAAACAGCACAAAGTCAAAGGAGGGGAAGGGCTTACAAAACAGCACAACAACCACGGAGAATGGGCTGTAAAACAAACAGCACAACAACCAAACGGAGACTGGGCTTTAACAAAACAGCACAACAACCAACGGAGAATGGCTTTTAACAAACAATGCACAAAAACCAACGGGAAAGGGCTTTAACAAAACAGCACAACCAAACCCAACGGAGAATGGGGCCTTTAACAAAAAAGACAACCCAACGGAGAATGGGCTTTAACAAAACAGGAACAACAACCAACGGAGAAGGGGCTTAACAAAACAGCACAACAACCAACGGAGAATGGGCTTTAACAAAACAGCACAAAAAAAACAAAGGAGAATGGGCTGTAACAAAACAGCACAACATCCAACGGGGAAAGGGCTTTAACAAAACAGCACAACAAACAACGGAGAATGGGCTTTAACAAAACAGCACAACAACCAACGGAGACAGAATGGGCTTAACAAAAAAGCACAACAACAACGGAGAATGGCGTAACAAAACAGCACACAACCAACGGAGCATGGGCTTTAACAAAACAGCCACAACAACCAAACGAGAATGGGCTTTTTAACAAAACAGCCACAACAACAACGGAGAATGGGCCTTAACAAAACAGCACAACAACCACGGAGAATGGACATGGCTTTAACAAAACAGCACAACAACCAACGGAGAATGGGATTTAAAAAAACCAGCACAACAAACCAAAGGAGAATTGGGCTTAACCCCAAAACAGCACAAAAACCAACGGAAGAATGGGCTTTAGTGAAAGAGCACAGCAGGCAACGGAGAATGTGCTTTAGTAAAACCTCACAACAGGCACTGAGATGGGCTTTAGTTAAAAACAGCACATGGCAGGCAACTGAGAATGGTGAGCAAAAAAGCACAACAGGCAACTGGGAATGGGCTTTGAAGGAGAATGGGTTGGAGAATGGGCTTAGCAATGTAATATTGCTCATGTCAATTAGCGGGATAAGATCTTGATAGAACACGATTGTTAGACTATTTGTCGTCCGAATCTTGTTTTGCTGAAGTCGTTAGGAATGGTTAAATTGGGGGTTTATAGGTCACCAAGTTAAAGGGTCTGGGCCTGGGGATGGATTCCAACTTAAGTAGGTCAATTTTAAGGTAAGATATGTTTCCTGTCTAAGTATAACATCGGGTGTTCAAGGAAAGCAGGGCTACAAAAATATTTTTTTTTCTTGCATGTGAACCTTGCAAAATATAGGGCTACACCTTAAATTTAAGGCATTTAAAAGTTAATCCTTAAGGTTACGGTAGTGACCAACCAATGTTAGGATTTAAAATTAATCTCTATATTGCATTAACATTAAACATATTAGATTGAAATTCATCTAATATGATTGAAATCTAAGGCAAATGGATTAATTTAAATCTATGTGGATTGGTCAATAACTACAATCATAAAGATTTATTTAAAATCCCTGAAATTTAGAGTGTAAATATAGGGCAAAAAACAAGCATAATAGGGAAAATATAGGGATAAACAAGGAAATAAATTTATTGGGAAAATATAGAATTTGTATGTAGTTTTACTTCGAACGTGGGCACCTTTCCATTGTATATCAGAAAAAAATTTTAATTCATTATGAAAGATATGTGCGAAAATTAGCGCAGTCTCGCTGTTGTACTGTCTTTATTAGATATCTCTAGTTGGGGGGAATTAAATGAGGGAGGAAAAGGAAAATGCTTTCTGACTGTGCACCTATGACTATTGCATGGTTTTGAGGAATCCGGGTTTTCTGCATGAGTTTTTAAAGGCTGACTCAGAGATTTTATGATGAACGCCACTCAATTTTCAAACAATCAGGTTTTTGCATTAACATAATGCTTGTCCATACACTATGTGTGAAATAACTAAGCTCAAATTCGAAAGTCTTCATGTACCTATCCATGTGCATTTGTTTTGAGGAGATCAGGGTTTCCTGACGAGTTTATAAGGATCGGAGATTTTCCGATGAGGGCGCACTCAATTTTAAACAAAATCCTGTTGTTTGCATAAACTAATGCTTGTTGCCATACACTAATCACTGGTGAAATAAAAAAAAATGCAGATCTGGAATTTTTGTTATACACAGTATCCTATGCACTTTTTTCTACTGTTGCAGACAATGTTTAATGCATGAAAATAAGAAATCCGTTTCATCTCGAACTTTGGAATTAAGCATTTTCAAGGTGACTATCTTTAGTTGACTATTTTTTAGCGACTCTATTTTAATTACTCACCACAAAAATTAATATTATTTTTGAAATTGCTGATGATTTGGTAGCTGTAATTATTTCAGTATGACTATATAAGTCAAGTCAGTTGAAGTATTTGAACTTCATTTTGACCTTAGATCCAATCCAAATTCAGCAGTGTTTGTTTTGGTGGAAAAAAATTGCAAAAAGTTTTCTAAAAGTTATGAAATTTTTTATTCATTTTCAGATACATTGTGCAGTGCTTTCCTGCTATCATCTGCAACCCCCAATATTTGTGTATTTTAAGAAGTAGTAATAGTCTCGCTATTGCCCTCTATCTTATCTCAACTTTTTTTATGTAACAACTATGCTTAATATCAACACTTGAATCCATTGTACCCCAATGTATTCATTACCAAGGAAGTTGGATTTGAAAATTTTTCTCAAAATATGGTCAAAGGTCACAGGAGTCATTACCACATCTGTGTCACCCCAAGTCCCTTAGCAGTGGTTCTTTTGAGCAAATTGGTAGCAATTTATAGATTTTAACAAAAATGAGTCAAGGGTAATGTAGGATCGTTCAAGGTCAAATCTGTGTAAATCTGTATAATCTTGGACCACGTGGTTCTTTTGAGCATGTTGGAGCAATTACCTTATTTTCTAGGAAATTGCATTTGACATCTATTTTACAAAAATGGTTTCAACGTCACATAGTACTCATTAGAGGTCAATATGTGTACCCCTATGAGTTTTGGGCCGGTTATTTTTTAGCACGTGCGATGGCCTAGCCCTACTTGCACAGAAATGGCATTTAATAGTAGCGGTCCTTTAGGAATTTTCCAAATGTGTTGGCATTTTCTGGCCTTCACCGAATAATTGAGAACCCGTTTTACAATATGTTCTTTGGTGCAAGAGTTGTCATTTCCTCAAAACTGCCTCAAAAATCTTTTAAAAAGCCAAGATCTTCTGCCTGGGTAAGGGTTTCAAGTCCCCAGCTGAACAACCCTCAACCAAACCAAAATTGTAACCCTCCATGGCGTAACAGTTAAATGTGCTTCAATTGTTGTGTAGTCCAATTTTTACCAACTCTGACTTCTGTATAGCATTAATTTGTAAAAATATTAAAAGCAGTGGTCTATGATTTCTAACAAAAGATCTTTTCTGTTTTTTACTCTAAACATAAGATTATGCCGCAAACCCAGACATCAAAATCCAGAAAGTCCTGAAATTGACAAAAGACTTGAAAGTTGACTCTTTACATATACAACCTTGCTAATTTAAGATTGGAGAATTTGTGGTGCTTGTTTTATTCCTTGTAATGAACATTTAGACTCTGAAAGGCAATATTTTGATCAATTCTGTGAAAAACCAGTTCAAAACATCAAGTCTTTAATTTCTGGGAGAAAAAAAGTATAGGAAAATATAGGGATTTTTAAGTTTATAGGGATTATAGGGAGAGGGTAAAAAATATAGGAATATAGGAATTATAGGCGCTGTAGCCCTGGGAAAGGTGCACGAAGCGAGGAAAAAAGCAAAGAAGCATTTCCACCGAAATCTTGATTATTAAAGGTGCATTTCGTGATTCCATCGCCTTCTGTTTTATTCATGATTCACTAGATATCCTTGAGAAAAGCTTATTCACAAAATTTGAGTGATCCCAAGCTTGCGGTTTTGTGTTATAAGCAAATTGATGGTGTCACACGGTACCATATGCCACTGTGCTGTAATGTCTGTCCGTTTACGGACAGAAAATACAAAATTGCAAATTTCTTACAGATACGACATCCGAAAATTTGGACGTAAGATTTGGTACACACGGATTACTAAGGCTAACGGTTCAGATGATATAAAAATTTCAAACTTTTCCAGGTAAATCGGGGACGAGGTTGTGGATCACGAAATGCCCCTTTAAAGGAACTCTGTCTTTGGGCTCCTCTGTATTCTCGTGGCGCATGCCTTAGTGAGAGCGATTGGTTAAAAAGGCTTAATGTACATACGAATTTCACTTGAAGAGCTCGTTCTCTTATTATAGGACTATAACGGGTCGTGTACGATTGGGTCGGGGCACTCCTATCTTGGAGATGCCGCGTATGTAAGGCTGTTAAGACCCGGCCATTTCCGCATCCCGGGCTTGTTTTCCCACTCAAAATCTGGTCAGGAGCATATTTGAATATGCTGAATATGCTCCTTGAACATATTTGAATACACCAAATGGTCCTGGACCATATGGCAAATCTGCTCCTGGAGCAGTGGAGAAAATATTCTATAGTCAAATTACTGCTCCAGGACCCATATGCCATATGGTCTGGAGCATTTTGACTTAGACTAGAATATTTCTCCAGATTATTTGCTCCAGGACCATATGGTCCTGGAGCTAATTTCGGGCCCAAAATCTCATAGAAGCCACCCAAAGACCCCATTATATTTTTGAAAATGTCACAAGAAGAACCCCAATATTTTTAAATTTACCACTGTAACCCAAAGAGCCCCATATTTTAGAAATTTTCACCTAGACCCCATATTTGGTGGACATTTTGCAAAATTTCTAAAAACATACCTTTTTTTTTTTTTTTTTTTTTTTTTTTTTTTTTTTTTTTTTTTGGGAAATGTTGCCAATTTGTCAACCCGAAAAAAAAACCCTTATTTGTCGGTCTCTCAAGAATACACCCCATACGATTTATTTAATATGGGCCTCCCCCCCGGGTGGGAGGGATGGTTACAATCAATTGGGAGCGATTGGGAGGAGAAACAGTTGCAATGAGGCGACGGTTTGCACATGCTGGTTTGATATAGGGTGGTCAACCAAGTTGTTGTTTTAGCATTGTCAATGTTTTTTCAAACACACTTAGTTTGACATGTGGGCCCCGTGTTTTCAAGTCAATCACTTTTAGGGGCACAAAAAAACTGGGAAACAATAGGGACATGAAACCAAAAAAGTGTATACCAGGGCTGCACAACAAATTAAATGAAAAAAATACACCTTGCATAGACGAATGAGAGACTTTCTCACCCATATCACATTTCCCCCTAAAACGTACCTAGCAGGTAGATCGGTGGTAATTCTAATTATATTGTGTGTAATGTTTGTGTAGAAGAATCGAGCTTTAAGCTTTTTGTAATAATAAGAAGATCAAAGACCAGCCAACTAGATCAACGACATACAACATCCGATGCATTCGAGATGATGTCCGTTTAGGCATATTGTGCTCCAATTGTAGCTATCAAACCACTTCTGTGAGACGTATTGTTCACATGTTGACCAGATTCGAGGTTTGCTTGAGGCACGTGTACTTAACGGGTAAAAAAGGTGTATCTCACATTCATAACTTGGCTATACACCAAAGGCATATAAGCCCCCTATTTACTAGATGTGGCATTTCACGGAAAATATTCACAAAAATAGTGACTAAGTTGAACAATTTCCTAATGATTGAAGTAATTTTGGATATTGGTTTCCCAAAATTTATCATCAGTCTTTCTTTGTACTTGGATAAAGAGGATATTCCTTTTTTAAAGTTGTTCCTTGGAATAAATAGATCTGTCCTTCATATGCTTTATATGAGGACATCGATTTGAGCTAGCTATTTCACACAGTGATTGTGGTGGACAAGCAAACATAATGCAAAACATGATTTGTTAGAAACTCGAGGCGCCATCTGCGGAAAATTTATTAGTCACGTATACAACAACGTAATTGAAGGAGATTCATATCTTTGACCACTGCCGTTTTTCCTTTTCTGGTATTTTTTTTTTCATTTTGAAGGGAAAGCAACTTATGAAAACATCTACAGATATATTCCTTTTTTTTCACTTAATAGTATTGCTGCAAATTTCAAATATTTTGACTCTTCGGGTGGATCACCGAGAGCGTATCCCGCAATAATGAGCCCTTTCTCAGATAGGAATGAAAAATAGGTCAGGACACTAGGCACAACATAACCCACGAACTTAATTCGATGTGTAATAATAAAAGTAATTGTCCCTTCGTTTATCGGCAAATGTGCTTGTTATTTGATTAATTTATATCGGGTCAACTTCTAATTTTCATCCGCTGGTCCGAGTGACACTCATACATTTGAAATGTTTCCAATTATTACACATACTCACAGCCTCCCTTTGGGTTTGAGAGTAATCAACGCCTTGCGGTATTTCTCCAAAACAATGGTCAAATTAATTCCCCAATTCAGTATTAATTCCTGCAACGATGACTTCGATCATTTTGAACTGATTCTGTAAGCTGGTTTTTATGTGATTCAACTCTAATAGGTGCAAGGAGAGATTTTTGAGGCACCCCCAAATATTGTGTTATTGAATTTTCATATAGAATTAGACAATCAATAGATTTTTCTTGTTTTTTGTTTTTTATTTGGCTACAGAAATGTCTTAAAGCGAGAAAAAAGGTGATTTGATTTGCTGAATTTAATGCAAAACTTAGGCTTAATTTCGTATTTGCTCCCTATACGAAATTAGTAATTCACAATTTTTGTACCAAAGAAACACTTCTCAGCTTCATAATTTTCAAATGGGGTTATTTTGATGGAAAGCTTTAATCAGGCAAAAAATCGTATAGCGCCAGCGGCCGAGCCTGAAAAGTGCTCTAGTTTTCGAGTACCTCTTCCCCACGTACACACAAAACACAACCACTTTATTTGAAGGATAAATATATAAGATTAAGAAATGATGGTTGTGGTTGAAATATTTGGTGGCAGGATGATTTCTCTGCCGAAAATGAAATTTGGGCTGCAAGTTAAGCGACATATATTTTTTATTTTTTAAGGTAAAAAATTACAATCTTATTTTTATGGATATCCTTTTTGTTATTGATATAGGTTGTATACGCTCATAAAGGGTTCAGTGGTAATACTCGTTGTGGTGACAACGGGATAAAAAGGATGATTTTTTTAGGAAAAAAGGTGAGTTTTGGGCTAAAATTCAAGCCCTTTATATATTGTATAAAACGAAATCTATAATATAAATGTCAGAGATTGAACAGTATGGCATGATGATTTTAAAAAAATTGTTTTGCTAAAAAATAAATCTTGATATTCTTAATTGTTTTTAGCTCAAAAACGTGAATTTTTTTGACCCAAAAAACACCCCCTGCCACCAAAGTTTTTTGACCACACCATTTTTTAAAATTATTTTATACTAGCTTTCGAATAGAAGTGGTTGCGTTTTGTTGTACCTAGGGAAGGGGTTGTCCGACAATTTTGCAGTCCAAACCGCTCCACTATAGGCCTACTTTAATTTTTTAGGGATACCTGATATGTGAAATCCCTCGTTGCACCTTTAAACTCTAACGGTGCTTTGCAACTCTTTTGGTACATAGGCACCAATCAATTTTCTGTCTGGAATAGACTCCCAAATCTGTAGTGTCAGTGCCATCAGTTTACCTCTTCTAAGACTAGAGGCTTTGCACGTGCGACCGACTCCCCATTGTCTTAAAAAATTAACACTGGATTTTGCGGATTTGGAAATCAAGTTTCATTATTTTCCTCCTGCAGTGTCTAGTATTCAGGAGAATACTGTCAAGCATAAAATGAGTATTAAAAATACATAAGAATGTGTCAAGATTTCTGGGTTAAGCACATCTGTGGTGTGGTGATGCCACAGAGAATGTTATTTCTTTTATGTTTAAGGCTGTCTCACCTCACATTTTGTGTCTCTGCAAGAATTGCAAAGGCACATCTGTGTCGTATTGTGTGTGTCTGTGGTCAAAATGTTAACCCTAAATATATTGCATGCCATTATGAGTTTCTGTAATGCTACGATGATGTAACTTGTGGGGAGGGGGCGTGGTTGGGCGACATGTTGGTGACCTCAGTGACCCTTGGTAACTCATCATGTGAGTGTGACCTTTGGCCCCATTCACGATCCGCACTGCAGAGGACATTCGCGGTCCGGGACCGCGGTGCATTTTTTTATTTTGGTGCTTATTTCCCTCTTAAAATGTATGTGCTCTTGTTATTATTATTGCCCTAATTATGTGCACTTTGGTGTGCTCTCTGTGAGAGAGTGCATCGTCCCTGGAAAAGGAAACAACTCCTATGAGCATTGACCTTGAAATCAAATGGCGGATATGAAAATGACATCTGGGATGTTTTGCAGACATACGATTTTTTACCCGTTCAAGTGACGAAAATAATGTTCTCTAAATGCAGGTTATGTAGATTGATTTTGCTAAAGGTGATTTTCTTGTTGTTCCGGTCTTGTCGCCTTTGGCATTTGTTAAAACTCTCCCTTTGATGTAAATTGGTTGAAATCCTTGTGCAGGTGTATGCGACGCATTTTGTATGCCTTCTTTTATTACCCAGGCACTAAGTAACGGAACATGCCTTATGGATTGGTCCAAAGTTCCCTCTAGAACACGCGGACATTGAAGTGCAAGTCCGTGTGCCATTGTAGGCATCTTCGCATGATACCAGGTAAAGAACAACCATTCAAATCATACAAAAAAATTCATTCTCTCTGCAATTTCCCAAGCAGAGGTGTGGGTTATGAACACAGAAGAAATAACGAACAATTCAATATGGTGGCTTTTTGGTTTCACACCACCAAATAATTGTCCATTGGTTTATGTCCAAAATGGCCCTAATTAAAACGTCCATTTCTCATTAACGAAGCGACTCAAAAAAGTTTGCTTAAATCATGTATTACCTTGGATCGCTAGACCGCTGCATCCCATTCAGCCAGAAGAATCCATAAGTTGACCACGGAGTTTTTTTCGAACTCTGAAGGCATGAAGACAACGATGAGTTCCTATCCCCTCTGAACTGTGGGCTTCCTAGTCAAATATTCCTATGATGGGTGTAAATTTGTACTGGTAATTACCAAGTGTAAGCCCACACAGCCTTTTTTGTCTGGTATTTTGCTGATTTTTACCTTAAAATCTTTCTAAACCAAATATGGCCCAGGCAGTTCCAGTTTTTCTACTTTTTTCAATTTGAACTTAGACGTCACTTTTTTTTAGCTTTTCCTTTTCCCCACACACTTTTTTTCGGGCCATAGGGTGCCAAAGATGGACCAGATCTTATTTAGTGTGTGAAATCTTTTCTTCATCCTTTTTATTTGCAGGTGCCAAAAACATAAAACATTTTGTCTACAGAATTATTTCATGATATTAGAATGTTTACATTAAAATTTACAATTATACCGCAAGTTTAGTGACATACATGGAAATATGTATTCCACTTCCACTTGCAAGACGTGGATATGTATTCCACCTTCTGGCAAGTGGAATAAAGACAGTTGGGGAACTGAGTGGCAGGATTCATTTAACCTATAATGTAATACCAAATGCAGGTACAGGTTCAAGGTTGTGTAAGTTTGTGTTTTGCAGAAATTTTCAAATGAAGTGATGATGATTTTGCAGTTACAAGACTAACTTCTTGTGATCAGATCTGAATCCACATGGAGGGCCTGGTTTCGAAAGTAGAAATATGTTTTTAAAGACACTACACACAAATACAAATACGACCTACATTTAATGATCCATGTCCCACTAAACTTGTGGAATTAAGTGAATCGCTTAGTGGTAAACAACATACGCAATGCTACCAATTTTTGATTGGCATTTGTAATTTAGAAGACATTACTCAGGACCACAATGGAAAGAGCTGAATTATTTGTGTAATGCCCTGAATATATTTCAACCATTAAGATATATGCCACAGTATTGGACACTATGATAGAGGTCAATTTCAACAAAAAAGTATGGACATAGTGGAAATTCAAGTACAGAAATACTCCTTACTTCAGTTCAAGTGGATGAGGTCAAATTAAAATTCACAGCAGTAATTGACCAATATAAACACAGACCAACACATAATAGCAGCACACAACTTGTCTATCTTGGAGTTATATGATTAGCAAAGCTCGGAAATCAACTTTCGTGTATAGAGAACTTGCTTGCTCCGTCAAAACTGTTTATTCCAGGACAAGTCCGGTGAAAACAGGAGTGCATGGATAAATAAACTACGATACATTAAGTAGGAGTACAAGATTTTACAAAATGCTACAGTAAAATAATGGTTTGGTCCTCAACAACACACAAATCCTGCTGTCTTACAAAAAAGTACACACAGGCTCAAAAATAAAAGAATACATTTGACACAATGCAATATTGCATTGAACATGAAAATTGAATATAGAAACTATACAATGTACACATGGCTAAGGTGAGAGGAGATATGAGTCCCAACGAGCAACCTATGGGAAAATTTTCTAAATTAGCTGGGGTATGTAATTAAAAAAAAAAAGATGTAATTAAACACAGTATTTATTTCGATGTCCAGGAAGAAAATGAGATACGCAAACAAAGTTTTATTGGTTCCCCTTAGTTTACAAGATTTATACATATGAGCATTTAGCTTTCAATTTACACCTTCCAGCATTAACCTTTTACTTACAATGCACACCTTGACCGAAGAACTGCCAACTCGAACCATCACAGGTACTAAAGACTAAGCCACAATTCCTTTGACGCAAAGTCCGCTCGTCATCCCACTTCCGGGGCCAGGGCTATGCAAATTTTACACAGATCGCGCATGATTGAGCCACTCAGCATCGGCGATTGTTGTCAAGGTGCACTTGCGTCCAATCACCTGCCAGTGCGTAGTACGCTAGCAGAACGCATTACATGCTTAAAATACGCTAATATTGTAAAAGGAATGGTAGCTTCTACTTTCCTGCTGACAAGGTAATGTTCTTCTTCCTTATGCCAGATTCGAAAGAGTTCCATATGTAACCCCCTTTCAAATTCTACAGGAAACATTCTTTAAGAAGGCATAGCGTTCAACTTAGAAGACTTCTACTAAGAGGTTATACAGTTTACAGCACAAAGCTTACATATAAAAGATAAACAAATTTTGTTTGTCACAACATCCCCAAAGCTACCCATGTTTGGATGGATTAATGAGTTGCACAAATAATTTTTTAAAAAGCTTACCACCATATTAGAAAATTTTACAATTGTGACATTTTACATTTAAAATAATACTTATAGCACCATTTTAAGATTTGTTACATATTTTCATGTACTAAGCTACATAGAGGTTAAAAATAATGCAAGAGCACCATATTATTTAAAATAGCACTCATTTGCATTAGAATGCATAAACCAGATATTGGAAGCACAATTTCATTGGAAGAATCAATTCATGCTGTTGAATTTTATAAAAATATGAATTTTTAGAGCTACAAAAATACATGTACATTGTTAATAATATACAGCAGATAAAAAATTGAAAACGTTTAAAAACTTTGGTTTTCGTAAATGCATCATTACTATCGTTGGCTATAGGAAAATGTCCCCTGTATAATATTGTTCATAGGCTTTATATTACTGACTTGAAATTCACCATTTAAGTGTTTCATCATCCCCTGCCAGTACCTAGGCAAACTGGAGCAGATAACTTATGTTTGGAACTACTAATTAAACTGATCGCAACACAAAGCTTATGGCATACCATCCACTTCTAAATTGTGTCACTTCCAAATTGTGTGTGAACCAGTATGTAGGGACATATCGTCACTTTGATGGAAATTTCATGACATAATCAAGCGATGGAATTTTGGTGATTATTTCTATACTTTCATACCTACTTTACTTCTCTATGCAGAAAGAAAAGTTTTAATTTCAGCAATTAATTCCAATGGAACATTTTCCAAGCCAAATGTTGATACAGGAATTGTACTGTCATGAATTCAGGAATTGACTTGCATAATTTCAACCTTCATTTGGCTTTTCATACTTGTAAGTACTACATAATAAGGCAGGATTTAAGTTCACAGAAAAATATAACATTTTTCATATTCTGGTTGTACATGTAGTTTCAGCCTATTTGAAATCGGTGGGTTGATCGTAACTACATCCTATCACAATAACCATAAAATGAGCTAGTCTCTAATTACAGGTGGGTTATGACATCATTATACATATTACATAACATCCTAATTAAGTTTGCATAGTCAGTGTTCAATTTTTAAGGGCAATGGCAGGATATGATTAAGACCTGTTACCTAATTTCAAAACAAGTTGGATTTGTAATACTGTAATAGCCACACCAGACTATTACACAAGAATTGCGCAGTACATAATTAAATGGCCCCACAATTAGGTTGGCGAATAAAATTTTTAATATTAATAAGCTAGTAGAAAACTTCTCAATACTATACCTCTACCCCCCCCCCAGCAAGTTTTTATTTTTCTGTGTCTAGGTAAAGGTCTCTGAATAATCACTTTCTTAACACCACAATGGCTGGTATTCTGAAAGGGAGACTAACTTTAGACCTGGGTTTAAACCAGGGTTAGTCCTACAAGAGGGGACCTTCTTTCCTTTCAAAATATTGTGAAAGTTAAATGTAACGGGTGAGAAAATTCCTCATGGATGGGCTGGAACAGCCCATCCATGAGGAATTTTCTCACCCGTTACAGCACACTTTTAGAGTATGTTGGAAGCAAAAAGGTCCCTTCTTGTAGGACTAACCCTGGTTTAAACCCAGGTTTAAAGTTAGTCTCCCTTTCAGAATACCAACCAATATGTTTACATTTTCCACAACTCATAAGTACCTGTACCTTTCTGAAGACTAACATCCTACCTATCATGTGTTTTAATCCTGATCAATATTACACTATTAATGAAGC